>CAUYRT010067015.1:0-25488 GCA_963574885.1 Lepilemur ruficaudatus | reverse complement strand
AAAGAAAGAAATTAATTGGCCAACTAAAGATATATATAGAAAAAATTAGCCAGGCATGGTGGCACATGCCTGTAGTCCCAGCTACTCGGGAGGCTGAGACAGAAGGATTGCTTGAGCCCAGGAGTTTGAGGTTGCTGTGAGCTAAGCTGACGCCACGGCACTCACTCTAGCCCGGGCAACAGAGTGAGACGCTGTCTCAAAAAAAAAAAAAAAAAGTTATGTTTATACTATTCTGTAGTCTGTTAAGTGTTTAATAACATGTCTAAAAAAATTATACATTAAATTTAAAAATGCTTTATTGACTGGGTATGGTGGCTAATGCCTATAATCCTAGCATTTTGGGAGGCTAAGGTGGAAGGATCATTTGAGCCCAGGAGTTGAAGACCAGCCTGGGCAACATAGTCTAAAAAAATAAAATAAATAAAAATACTTTATTGCTAAAAAAAAATGCTAATGACCATCCAAGCTTTCAGTGAGTTGTAATCTTTTTGCTGATGGAGAATCTTGCCTTGACGTTGATGGCTTCTGGCCAATCAGGGTGGTGGTTGCTGAAGGTTGGAGTGGCTGTGGCAATTTCTTAAGACAGCAGTGAATTTTGCCACATCAGTTCACTCTTCCTCTAATGAAAGATTTCTCTGTAGCGTGTGACACTGTTTCATACCATTTTACCCACAGTAGAACTTTTTCCAAAATTGGAGTTGATCCTCTCCAACCCTTCTGCTGCTTTATCAATTAAGTTGATATTATTCTAAATCCTTTGTTTTCATTTCAATAATCTTCACAGTATCTTCACCAGGAGTAGATTCCACCTTAAGAAATCATGTTATTTCCTCCTCCATAAGAAGCAACTCCTCATCTATTCAAGTTTCATTATGAGATTGCAGCAATTCAGTCACATCTTTGGGCTCCACTTCTAATTCTTTTGCTAATCCCACCACTTCTGGAGTTACTTCTTCCACTGACATCTTGAACCTTTCAAAATCATCCATAAGGGTCAGCATCAACTTCTTCCATACTTCTGTTAATGTTGATATTTCAACCTTTTCTCATGAATCGCAAATGTTTGTAATAGTATCCAGAATGATGAATTTTTTCCAGAAGTGTTTCAATTTACTTTGCCCAGATCCATCAGAGGAATGGATGGCTATCTATGGCTGCTATAGCTTTATAAAATGTATTTATTAACAATAAGACTTAAAAGTAGAAATTACTTCTTGATCCATGCACTGCAGAACAGATGTTGTATTAGGCATGAAAACAGCATTAATCTCCATCAGAGCTCTTTGGTGACAAGGTGCATTGTCAATGAGCAGTTATATTTTGAAAGGAACTTTTTTTTTTTTTTTTTGAGCAAGTAGGTCTCAACAGTGAGCTTTAAAATACTCAGTGAACTGGCTGGGTAAGATGGCTCATGCCTGTAATCCCAGTACTTTGGGAGGCGGGAGGATTGCTTGAGGCCAGGGGTTCAAGACCAGCCTGGGCAACATATTGAAACCCTCTCTCTACAAAAAATAAAATATTAGCTGGGTGTGGTGGCGCACACCTGTAGTCCCAACTATTCAGGAGGCTGAGGCAAGAGGATCACTTGAGCCTGGGAGTTTGAGGTTGCAATAAACTGTGATGTTGCCACTACGCTCTAGCCTGGGCAACAGAGCAAGACCCTGTCTCAAAAAATAAAAAATAAAGGTGGGCTTTCTGCAGGCTGAAAAAAAGAAAATAAAGGAATTTTTTTCCTAAACAATAGGTCTCAACAGTGGGCTTAAAATATTCAGTAAACCATGCTATAAACAGATATGCTGTCATCCAGTCTCTGTTGTTCCATTCATAGAGTATAGACAGAGTAGATTTAGCATAATTTTTTTTTTTGAAAAACAAATCTTTATTGTCTAGAAAAAAACCCAGAAAAGATGGCTATTCTCTCACTTCCCCATCTTCTTCCTCTTCTTCAACACCTCTGATATAAAGGACATTATTACACCTTATTAAAACTTCACCCAGATGTCCAGACAATGCCCCATCTATGTCTTCTTCCGTATTTGCAAGCTGCATGTTCATATAGCCATCTACAGATACCAGGTAGCCCTTGTACTCCATTCCCCACTTAAGTTTCACCATCACTGGCTTTCCTGTTAATCCACTGAGAAAAGGTTTGCAATTGAGGGGTAAACTCATCATAACTACAGGCAAATGCTGCAGGCTACTCACTGCTAACCAAGCTGCAGTCTGTGCCTCGTGACTGCAGGAGCTACCGCAGGTCCTGAACCGCCGAGCTTCAAAGAAATGATTTAGCATAATTCTTAAGGGCCCTAGGATTTTCCAAATGGTAAATGAGCATTGACCTCAACTTAAACTCACCAGCTGCATTGGCCCCTAACAAGAGTCATCTTGTCCTTTGAAGCTAAGCATTGACTTCTCCTCCAGCTCTGAAAGTCCCAGATAGCATCTTCTTCCAATAGAAGGCTATTTTGCCTCCCCTGAAAATCTATTGGTTAGCTTAGCCACCTTCATCAATTATTTTAGCTAGATCTTCCAGATAACTTGCTGCAGCTTCTACATCAGCACTTCCTGATTCTCCTTGCCCTTTTATGTTATGGAGATGGCTTCTTTCCTTAAACCTTGTGAACCAACCTTCGCTAGCTTCATACCTTTTTTCTGCAGCTTCCTCCCCTCCCTCAGCCTCATTGAATTGAATTGAAGAGAGTTAGGGCCTTGCTCTGGATTAGGCTTTGGCTTATGGGAATTTTGTGGCTGGTTTAATCTTCTATCCAGACCACTAAAACTTTATGTCAGCAATAAGGCTTTCTTACCATTCATGTGTTCACTGGAGTAGCACTTTAAATTTCCTTCAAAAACTTTTTCTTTGCATTCACAACTTGGCTGTTTGATGCTGGTGCAAGAGGCCTAGCTTTTGGTGTATCTTGGCTTTCAACCTGCCTTCCTTACTAAGTTTAATCATTTCTAGCTTTTGATTTAAAGTGAGAGACATGCAACCCTTCTTTTCACTTGAACACTTAGAGGCCATTGTCAGGTTATTAATTTACCTAATTTTAATATTATTGTGTCTCAGGGAATAGGGAGGCCCAAGGAGAGTGGGGAAGATGGGGGGAGGGGCAGGGGATGACCCAGAACATATGCAGCATTTATCAATTAAGTTTGTTGTATGATTGTGTGTTTCCTGGCTCCCAGAAACAATTATAATAGTAACATCAAAGATCACTGATTACAGATCACCACAACAAATGTAATAATAATGAAAAGTTTGAAATATTATGAGAATTATCAAAATGTGACACAGAGACGCATAGTAGTATATGCTGTTGGAAAAGTGGTACAGATAGACTTGCTTGATGCAAAGATGCAACGAACCTTAAATTTGTGAAAGCTCTCAATATTTGCAAAATGCAGTAAAGTGCAATAAAATAAGGTTTGCCTGTATTTGGCATAAACCGCATTGTTTGTATGGTTTAGGGACAGTGAGCCACTCTTGTCATTCAGGGAAAGCTTCGCGTCAGTGTAGGGAACTGTTCACCAGCCAAGTTTTCAGCCACCAGTTTGCAAGGGCCAGCCTTACAAGCAGGCCTTCTAAGGATAAGCAGTGTCAGACCTCACATGTTAACTGTCTACGGTCATCCATATGCAAAAAAGAAAGAATCTTGGCCCTTATTTAGCTCTAAATTAAAAAGATTAACATGAAATGGATTATAGACCTAAACCTATTAATCCTAATAGGTATTCATTTATTCATCGAAGACTTAGTACATTATTTGTTTGTAAAATCACTTTATGTGTTGATATAAACACTTTTTGTCATATTTGTTACAAGTATATGCCAGATTGCCATTTGTGTTTTTTATTATGATCAACTTAGACCTAAAAAAATAATAATTTTTGGTATAATTCTTTTCCTTTGATACATTTATTGTTTTTATGTGTAGAGAGTCTGTATCCTTCCAGTGAATATTCACTAACAGTTTTTTCTTGTCTTTTTATGCTTTTGGCCTTTTTCTTCTTTTTTCTTTCTTTTTTTCCTTTTCTTTTTTTTTTGGAGATAGAGTCTCACTCTTGCCCAGGCTAGAATGCCATAGCATCAGCCTAGCTCAAAGCAACCTTAAACTCCTAGGCTTAAGCGATCCTCCTGCCCCAGCCTCCCGTGTAGCTGGGACTACAGACATACTCCACGATGCCCAGCTAATTTTTCTATTTTTAGTAGAGAAAGAGTCTCGATCACACTGGTCTTGAATTCCTAAGCTCAAGGGATCCTCTGGCCTCGGCCTCCCGGAGTGCTAGGATTACAGGCATGAGCCACTGTGCCTGGCCCCTCTTTTTTCTTTTTAAAAAATTTTTAAAATTTAATTTTAATATTTTTAATTTTTATTATTTTAAGCCAGTTAAATTTAGCAGTGGGGGGCTGTATACCAACTTAAGTGACACTAATGTTAGTAAGTTCTGATAATCCATTGCCAGTAAACCAGCCTATGCTTTTTTTTATGTTTAGCAACTTAATTCACCTGGAGTTTGTTTTAATATTATATATAAAGTACTGATTTTTGCCCAGATTAACCAGTTCAGACATTATTGTTTCCTTTATATGTACTAAGTGTATTTCTGTTTGTATGATATTTCTTTATTTCACCTGTAGATTTTTATGCCAAGACAAAGTGTCTTTTTATTATTATACATTTTTAAAATGTTTTAATACCTGTTAGGACTAATCTTCCTTTGTTTCTTTAAACAATTTTGTCAATTTTCATTTGCTTTTAGCCACAGATGAACTGTACAAACTCTTTTCCAGGTTCCAGAAAGAAAGTTCCCCCAGATGTTAATCTGAGCAATTTTTAACTAAGACTAGGAAATTTGGGATGGGAAAAAATATCATGGTCATTCACATTAGAGTGTTTAGGGCCAGGAGGCACTTTTGAATCACTGGAAACTAAGTGGGAAGAATGTTCTAAAAGGAAAGGCTGCTAATAAAGGATGAAATAAAAGAAAAGAGGCCTAGGACATCCCTAACTAAAGAGGCAAAGTACTCCAAAGCCAGAGGGACCCATTACTTAAATATTATGAGGATTATGGTCAGATTGTTGATTCAGTTCTTTGTATCTGGAGATCTCTTTTTAGCTTAGGCAAATAATCTAAACTTTCTAAGTTGTTTCTCTCTCAATAGCTAATACAGTCTTCGTCTTTATCAAACAACCACAAATAAGATAAAGAAAGATAGTGTTATTTTAAAGTTATAATCATCCAAATCACATTATCTTTGTTAAAAAGAAAAGCTTATTTCTTTTCTATTTGATTCCTCTTAGGGGTTCTATGATGTTCTTCGAAGGAACTCTCAGCTAGCTAATTCAATCATGCAGACTCTGCTCTCACAGGTAAAATAACATGTTTGTGGATATATGGATAATGAGGCATTGAGAAGCAATTGAAGTTTTCCAGACCTTTCAAAATATAAAAATAATTCTCAACTATTAATAGTACACTGGCACATTGTGAATATGCCGGGGGTATGTGACGCCGTTCTTGGTGGTCACCACTTATATACCTGCCATATTGCCATCATCTAACAGTTATACCTGAGTTAACAGTCATTATAAGTCAGAAGGACATTTTGTAGAACCATTTGTATAAGGTTCTGATCAGCAGTTATGTTTTATTTCTGAAAGTGAAAAGAGATCTGGAGCAAATATAGCAAATGTTATCTCTTAAATCTGGATGACATACATGGGTGTCTGTTAGATTACTTTCTGTACTTTTCAGTATGAAAAATGTTTTTAAATTATAAAATATTTCAAAGGACCATCAAGAAGAGAAGAATTCAGATGGAGAATATCTGTCTTTTACTCTCAACATTTATTCATTAAGCATTGATTTGAATCTTTTGGTTACAGCTTTATTGAGATATAATTCACATACCGTATAATTTTTATTGTTCTCTACCAAGAGGGTTCCTCTAGACCGTGGTCCATCATTTTGCTAGAAATCGAAGCTCATTCTTTCTCTCTCTCAGTGAACATTGCTTTGTGATGATTCTGGTGAAGAAGTTCCATTTGAAATTAAGGTCTCAGATGTGTAGGAATTTTTGGAAGGTCATATATTATCCATCAAAAGCTTATCTTGGGCCATCCACTGGGCCTTGGGCCTTGATCCTATATAAAATTTGTATCCTATTAGCTATATTGTATCTTTCAACCTAATGATCAACCTATCTATATTCACACATTTAATAAGAATAGAAAATTATCTTGGAAGGCATAGAGCAGTGCTTCCTGACTCAGGTTAATATAGGCAGACCAGTAAAATTCTGCAGAATCCAAAAGTAAAAAGGAGAAAAATAATAGCTAACATTTTTCTTCAGCTCTGTTATATCCCAAGTAGTATGTGAAGCACTTTACATGTATTGTCATGTTTAATCCTTGTATAATGTTTATATTAATAATATCCTCATTTTTCAGATGAGGAACCAAGGTAAGGATACCTTTGTAAAAATCAAGAATAAGCGGTGGTACTGGGATTTTGGATTCAGCCAGTGTTATTCTAGATCTATATTCTTAACCACCAAGCTCTACTGAAATTGCTGATTGCCTGTACAATTTAGGAATAGGTATGAGGGAGTATGATAGAAATGGAATAGGAAAAATGATCCTAATAAGCACAATGCCCAAAACAAGGGCAAAAGATGTAGGTGAGCCAAAGCAATAAGAATTTTGCTGCCTTATTCTTTGGACAGTTGGGAAATGTATCTTAGAAGACATTAGACATTAAAAGGTGCCTTAGTTTGACAAGTTTAAAACGTGAAAAGCATTTATGAGCCATGATGTCTTTTTTCCCTTACTATACACAGTTAAAACAGTTCTATGAGCCAAAACCTGATCTGCTGCCTCCTCTGAAATTAGAAGCTTGTATTCTGACCCAAGGAGATCAGATCTCTCTACAAGAACCACTGGTGAGACTTTTATTCCTTGTTTAACCATTATTTTTATTGTTAAGGATAGGGTTGATCTTGACAAAGAGATACCTTTTCCTGTGAAACTCTCTTCCTGGTTCTTCCAATAAATTTTTATTCGTAAGTCTTTCCTATTTATCATTTCTGAACCATTATCACCTTGGATCTATTGATAAGATATCTCCATGTTAGCACTTTACTAAATCAAGGCCTCTACCACTCCCTCAAGGAGATCTTATCTCCCATTCATGGGTCTTTGATTACATGCAATAAATAAATAGACTTTAGAATAGGGGGAGGAGTAGTCTAATAGGGAGGCTGAGGCTGAGGATCGTTTGAGCCCAGGTGGTCAAGACCAGCCCAGGCAATATAGCGAGACCTAGTCTCTTAAAAAAAAAAGAATGCAGGGGGAGGGATAATACCTAGGAGCAGATGAACCCAGAGGATCTGCTTCGTTTGTCTGGAGGAAGTATATGATTTAGGCTGAGCTAGAATTGGCAGTCTGTTAAACCTTCAGAGGAGCTAGGACAGGATGATAATTCTTAGCTAGCCTCAGAAAGACAGGGAAGAGAGGATAAAAATTCAAACTCCCCACCACAAGTGACCTAATAACTCATGATAGTGGGGAGGAGGTCTTTCAGTTGTCATATTTTGCCTTCATTTGTGTGCTGTCTATGCCACGAAATGTCCTCATCTTAGATCTAAGATTCTGTGTTGGTCTCCAGAAAATTCCCTCAGTATAAACCCCTACCTTTAGAATAGCATCTAGGACTCAAACTAGAGAGGATTTAACTGCACAACCTGGATCCAGAGGTGTTTGTATCAGACCAAAGATAGCACATGTAATGTTGCATTTTTAGGTGTCAGTCACTTTTGAGGCCAATTTCTTTGGGAAAAGTTTAGAAAATAATACCTCTGTTAACTTTTTTCCAGTTTTGTTAATTCAGATGAACTAAATTTGTAATGCTTACAAGTAAGCAGTAAAGTAATAACTTACTTTATTTAGCCTTATGGATAAGAATTGTTTGCTGGTTATAACAAGCTTCATAGGTTATCTTTAACACTAAAGAATGTTTTATTTACTTATTTTCACCTATAGGATTATCTGCTGTGTTGTATTCATCATTGTTTGGCCTGGTATAAGAGTAGAGTTGTGCCCCTACAGCAAGGAGAGGAGGAAGAGGAAGAAGGGGCATTCTACCAAGACCTAGATGATATATTGGAGTCTATTACTAGTAGAATGATTAAGAGTGAGCTAGAAGACTTTGAACTGGTAATTGCTAAGTCCTCAACTGTATTGAATAATGGAGTTTTTTAGTATTAATAGCATATTAATTTTTATCTTGTATCTTTTAGGATAAATCAGCAGATTTTTCTCAGAGCACTGGTATTGGCATAAAAAATAATATCTGTGCTTTTCTTGTGATGGGAGTTTGTGAGGTTCTAATAGAATATAATTTCTCCATAAGTAATTTCAGGTAAGTTATTGCTATGACTCCACTTGTAATTTGGCAAACACTCCATTTCACATATATGCACACACACATACACACACACACACATATATATTCTTACAATATATATTTTTAACTCTAGCAATATGCCAGGCAGTAAGTAGACCACAGACTATGACACTATCTCCTTTTTTTTTTTTTTTGAGACAGTCTCACTCTGTTGCCCAGGCTAGAGTGCCATGGCCTCAGCCTAGCTCACAGCAACCTCAAACTCCTGGGCTCAAGCGATCCTCCTGCCTCAGCCTCCCGAGTAGCTGGGACTACAGGCATGCGCCACCATGCCCAGCTCATTTTTTCTATGTATTTTTAGTTGTCCAATTAATTTCTTTCTATTTTTAGTAGAGACGGGGTCTCGCTCTTGCTCAGGCTGGTTTTGAACTCCTGACCTTGAGCGATCCACCCTCCTCGGCCTCCCAGAGTGCTAGGATTACAGGCGTGAGCCACCGTGCCTGGCCTTATGACACTATCTCTTAAATGGACATCTAGCCTAAGGGTAAGATATGTTCTTTCACCAGAGAACACTAAAACATATGCTTATCAGGCTTAAGAATGTCTCCCCCTACGCAGGCTTTCATTTATTCAAAATTCCCCAGACCCTGAACTGAAGAACTGATTTTAATACAGAAATTTGAACAGTGGTTGTATTGGACTTTCATGCTCTGCATTGACCAGTATAAATAAGGGAGGAAGGAAAAATATTAACCCAGATAGATTTGTGGGACCTGGTGCTATATTAATGAAGGTCCATTCATTTATAATGTTTTATCTAAAATATGACATTTTAAGAAGCATTGTGATTTCCTTATTACTGTATATAAAAGTAAACCACAATGTGCTAATGTTTGTCCTTGGTGGTCTCTCTTTCCTTTTATACAGTAAGAATAAGTTTGAGGACGTTCTGAGCTTGTTTATGTGCTACAAGAAACTGTCTGACATCCTTAATGAAAAAGCTGGTAAAGGCAAAACTAAAATGGCCAACAAAACAAATGATAGTTTTTTGTCTATGAAATTTGTATCTGATCTTCTCACTGCTCTTTTCAGGTAAGGTTCTACTAGAATACTTAAAGATGTCTGCTCAAAGATATGCTTAAAGATAATGCCTACCCAGGTTCACCTGTTTTACCTAGTTTGAATTCCTAGTTCTTACTGTATGACAGTAAGAAATAAGTCAGGAGGTTTTAATTTTCTTGAAATGAAAGCAGACAATTCTACGTACACACTGTAAAGAGATACCTTGAATTATTAAAGGAAAAATGAGAAACAATGAACTAATGAATGAAAAGATAGGGATGAATTCCAGCAGGTGTTGTAAGAAAATCTACGTAAGCAGCTTGAACCAAATAACATAAACGGGAAAAAAGAAAAAAACTGAATTTAAAAAACAAAAATACAACAAAAATATTAAAGACTAAGACTGACATTTAAGTTTTATCAAAGTAAAGGATTGGGGAAGAGGGAGAAAATGAGGAAACACTAAGAATAATGATTGTAAAGGGGCGGCAGCCATGGCAGTGATTTTGACATGGGCTACCTAGAGACTCTGCCTTCAGAGCTTGCTGGGTGCTGCTGTTCTGAACAGTCCCTAGAAAGCTTAATTCCAGATCCCAATAGTACTAGGGGAATCTCTTTTTTTCTCTCTCTAGGGACAGTACCCAAAGCCACGAAGAGAGCCTTTCTGTTCTCAGGTCCAGCAATGAGTTTATGCGCTACGCAGTGAATGTAGCCCTGCAGAAGGTGCAGCAGCTAAAGGAAACAGGGCATGTTAGTGGCCCTGATGGCCAAAACCCAGACAAGATCTTTCAGAACCTCTGTGACATAACTCGGTAAGCTACTCCCACTCTCAGAGCAAATTGGGGTCGGTGATGAAGAGTTTGAGGTTGGGCATGTTTTAAGAGTGAAAGTGCAGTCCAGTTACTGAACTAATATTGTGTCTTTTTTCCAGTTCTGCTTTTTTTTTTTTTTTAAGAGATAGGGACTTGCTGTGTTGCCTGGGCTGCCCTCGAGCTCCTGGGCTCATCAGGGCTTCTGATCCTGCTTTAATGTGGATGATATGGATGGTTAGTCACATATAAAATGTTATTCTATTATTGGGAAAAAAGAGGGATATTACCTAATGATTAAATCATACATTAAGCAGACATGACAATTCTAAACGTGTATGTACTTAACAACAGAAATTCAAAATACCTGAAGCAAAAACTGATAGAGCTGAAGGAAAAATAGATAAATCCTTAATTATTATAATCCTCTCTCAGTAATCAATAAAACTAGTAGATAGAAAACCAGGAAGGAGATACAGACCTAAACAACATAGTCATCCAGCATGACTTAACTGATGTTTCTAGAATACTCAGCAACAGTTTTATCATTAGGTGAGATTTTTCCCAGGAATGCAAGATTGGCATAAAATCTGTAAATCAACCAGTGTAATTCCCACTAGTATTCAGCATGGTATTGGAAGTCCTAACCAGTGTAGGAAGGCATGAAGGAAACAAAGGGCATCTAGTTTGAGAAGGAAGAAATAACACTATCTTTATTCACAGATAATATAATTGTCTATGTAAAAAATTCCAAAGAATAAAAAAAGCTACAAGGTTTATTGTCAGTAAGTTTAACACGGTTGCAGGATACAAGGTCAGCATAAAAAAAAATTGTACTTTTATTTGCATATTAGTAAACAATTGGAAATTGAAATTTAAAAAACAGTACCATTTATAATAGCACCACAAAACACACTGCTTAGTGATAAATCTAACAAATGGGCAAAATTTGTATAAGAACTACAAAACATTAATGAAAGAAGCCATGGAGACCCAAGTAAATAGAAAGATACACAGAGTCCATGGATGGAAGATTCAGTATTGTCAAGATGTGCATTATTCCTAAATTGATCTATAGATTCACTTCAACACAATCTCAATGATAATCTTATCAAACTATCGTAAGAATTGACAAGATCATTCTGAAATTTATGTGGAAAAATAAAGGACCTAGAATAACTAAAACAAGTTTGAAATAAAAGAACAAAGAGGATGCACTACCTCGTTTCAAGTCTTATATAGGCGCTGTATTTAAGATAGGGTGGTAATGGCAGAATCAATGGAACAGAATAGATAGTCTGGAAATAGACTCACACAAATAGTCATTTGATTTTTGACAGATGTGCCAGGTAATTCAATGACAAAAGTCTTTTCAACAAATGGTTTTGGAACAATTAAATGTCCATATGCAAAAAAAAATTTTATCCTTTACACCATATTCAAAAATTGAAATGGACCAGAGATTTAAATATAATACCAAAATTTTAAAACTTCTAGATGAAAACACAAGAGAAAAATCTTGGGGCCTATTTTAGGCAAAGATTTCTTATATATAACTCCAAAAGTACAATATCCATAAAGTAAAAATTTTTTAACTCTGCTTTCTTTGCTCTCCAAAAAAAATGCTTTGGAGTGTTATCTCACTCATTAGAGAAAATATTTGCAAAACACGTGTCTGATGAAGGATTGGTAACCAGAGTATATAAAGAACTCTCAAACTTACTATAATAAGAAAGCAATTGAATTTAAAAATGTATAGATGGCAAATAAGCACACAAAAAGGTGGTCAAGCATAATTAGTCATTAAATAAATGCAAATTAAAACCATAATGAGATATCACTAAACACTTATTACAATGCCTAAAATTAAAAAGACTGATCATATCTGACCATATCAAAGTGCTGTCATTAATATGATGTGGAGAAATTTGAACTTTTATACAGTGTTGGTGGGAATGTAAAATGGTATAACCACTTTGCAACAGTTTGACAGTTTCTTAAAAAGTTAAGCACACACCTACCATATGATCTACCCATTGCCACTCTTAGGTGTTTATCCAAAAGAAATGAAAGCATCTGTTCATATAAATGCCTATACACAAATGTTTATAGCAGCTTTATTTGTAATAGAAAATCTAGAAACAACCCAAATGCCCATCACCTGGTGAATGGACAGACTGGTATATCCATACAGTGGAATACTGCTCAGCAATAAAATGGAACAAATGACTGGGACATGCAACAAAGCCAGACTCAAAATGCTACACACTAAATGATACCATTTTTACATGATATTTTGTGAAAAGTAAAGCCACAGAGACAGAAAGCGGATGAGTAGTTGCTTGGAAATGGGAAGAGAGAATTGACAACCAATGAGCATGAGGGAACTTTTGGGGTGATGGAAATACCTTGACTGTAGGAAGGTTACACAACTGTGTGAGTTTTTAAAAATTTGTAGAAGGATCTGAAGGATCTGAAGTTCACCGTATATGATTGTTTCTCAGTGAACCTATCTTTAAAAATAAAATCACTTTTTCTCACTTCAGGGTCTTGCTATGGAGATACACTTCAATTCCTACTTCAGTGGAAGAGTTGGGAAAGAAAGAGAAAGGAAAGAGCATCTCACTGCTGTGCTTGGAGGGTTTACAGAAGATATTCAGTGCTGTGCAGCAGTTCTATCAGCCCAAGATTCGGCAGTTTCTCAGGGCTCTGGGTAGGCATTTCAGTATCAATAAATTGGCTTGGCCTGGGTTTCTCCTCCTTAACTAAACCCCTTGATTCTATTTGTTAACCTACCACAAGATACCTGAGAGCAGTCCTAATGTTGCTAAGGAGTGACATCTAGTGGATTCAGGATTGGCACTTGCCAGATTACATTTAACCACAAATAGTGACAGGAAAATGGAATATATTATTAAGAAATTGCAAAATTTAAGAGATACATTTAAATCTGTCTTCAGATTTTTAGCTTTCTAAAACTTAGCTATTAAAAGGCCAAAAAAGCATGAATCTATATCAAAGAAGATAAGAGTTCTTCTCCATTCCTAGATGTCATAGATAATGAAGACAGAGAAGATGCAAATGTCGATGTCACTCAAAGAGCAGCATTCCAGATCCGGCAGTTTCAGGTGAGAAGCCTTGGGAAGCTGTTCTACTGGCCTAGGGAACTTGCAAAGAAACTGGTAGCTTGGGCAGCTGGTAAAGATGGTCAGACAATGAGCAAATAGGATGGGAATTTTTTCGGGGTCATCCAAGGCGTAGAATCTATGTTTTTGTTTTTGAGTCTGGTATAATTTGGCTTGGTTTGTCAGATTGCATAAAGACTGGACAATGTGAAGCCTGTTAGTTTCTAACCAACAATTGTCAAGATACCAAGATGTTCTATCACAGAGGATTTCTTTATTTAACAAATAATTTTAAAGTTTCTACTATGTTCCAGGAATTGTGCTAGGTGCTGAGGATTCAGCAGGGAACAAAGGAGACAAAAAATTCTTATCCTTACAGAGCTTATATTAATACTAGGGAGAGTGACAAATAATAAAATATATAGTATTTCAGGTAATAGGGAAGGTAGGTAGAAAATGCTGGGTTTGGTGCCTCTTCTAAGCCTGAGGTCAGTAGATGGACTCCAGGGAGTTGTGAGCCACCAGAAACTGGGTGCACAGTTCACTTTTAATGTATATTTGGGCAGGGGTTGGAGGAGAAAAAGTCAGTTTTCAAGATGATTCTCTTGAAATTTTGGTAGCTTTGAATTGTTTTTATCCAAGTCTTAGGAATCTCTGACTGGTTTCCTCTTCTCCCTAATAGGAATATGTCTGCTAATGTTTCTGTGTATATTTTCCTTTCTCAGAGGTCCTTGTTGAATTTACTTAGCAGCCAAGAGGAAGATTTTAATAGCAAAGAAGCCGCCTTACTAGTCACTGTTCTTACCAGTTTGTCCAAGCTACTGGAGCCCTCCTCTCCTCAGGTACTACTTATTCAGTCCCATTTAGCATCCCTCAGAAGGCAAGGGTTATTCACTGTGAAAGTGTATCTAGGCCAGGCGTGGTGGCTCACACTTGTAATCCTAGCACTCTGGGAGGCCGAGACAGGAGGGTCGTTCAAGGTCAGGAGGTTGAGACCAGCCTGAGCAAGAGCGAGACCCCGTCTCTACTAAAAAAATAGAAAGAAATGAGCCGGACAACTAAAAATATATAGATAAAATTAGCCAGGCATGGTGGTGCATGCCTGTAGTCCCGGCTACTTGGGAGGCTGAGGCAGGAGGATCGCTTGAGCCCAGGAGTTTGAGGTTGCTGTGAGCTAGGCTGATGCCACGGCACTCTAGCCCAGGCAGCAGAGTGAGAATCTGTCTCCAAAAAAAAAAAAAAAGTGCATCTAAATGTCCTCTTGAATTCTAGCTTATTTTAAATTATGCACCTGAGTTAATATAAGACCTATAAGATATATCCTTTCCTACATAGTGTTTCTACTGTGACATACTCATATGCAGCCATACAGGGAAAGAACATACTGCTTTTGTTTGTTTGGCCACAGTCAAGGGCCAGCTGTAAACACCACAGAAAAACATCTTATGTTTATCTTTGGTGCCTTCCACCTTCTTAACCGGTATTCTTTCTCACTCTTGGTGTTTCCCCTTCTTTTCCAAGATGAAAATTTGTTAATTATGAAGAAGGTAGCCGACATTTAGTACTCGGCTTTCTCAATACAGTTACCTGGTACTGAGTTTTGGGGAAACTCAACAAAAGATGATTAAGTCAGAAAGTGTGACTATAATCCCAAAGCAGAAACAGCTCTGCAGAGATAGGTTGTATGTATATACCTGAATGCCAAATGAATCTGTTCCATTCAGGAGTAATTTTCCTGTAGGATGATAAAGAGCATCCCCAGGAGCCTGGGGCTGTGTGCTTCTACTACAGCTACTTCCTGGGCTTACAGAAGACAAGTTGAAGGCCTGGGGTACGTGGCTCCTTTTGTGAGCCCTTGCCTCAGGGAAGACTGTGGCCTCAGAGTATTATGATGTTTGAGCTCTGGAAAGCAGACCTGATTTTCCTCTTGTGCTAGTTCAGGTTAGCCCAAAGAAAGTCTTTTTTGCTGCTCATTTCATCCTCGTTCCAAATAACTTACCCCCACTTTACTTTCAGCTTCATTCTTTCATACTGCTATTTTTGCTGCAAAGAGGAAAGGAACATAGAGAATTGGGGCAGGGGGAAACTTGGGGGAAAATAAATGGATTTGGAAAGGCTAATATAATTTTTATCACCCACTTATTTCCCCCTTCAGGCAGTCTCTAGAATTTTTTAAATTTAATTTTGAATGCATAATAAAGTCCTGTGACTTGAAAACCAGAGATTATCAAGAGATTTATAGTAATGGTCTCCCCTGTCCATGTCCTCCTCTCCCCAAATAAGTAAATATCTTTAGTTTCTTATGTGTCCTTCAAGAGTTTATTCCTGTCCAAGTAAATACGAATATAGAATTTTATTCCTAACCCTGCCCTTCTTCACACAAAAGCTTGTTCTGTATCCCACTTACTTCATTTAACACTATTCTGAAAATCTTTTAATATCAGTTAATAGAGAGCTTTCTTAATTTACCTTTCCCCCAGACAGATCAAAGCTGGATTATTAGTTGTTTGCACTTAAATATCACTGTGTTTCAGTGTCTTTGTAGCTGAAAGCAAGCCTGTTCCAAAGAACTGCTGAAGCAGAAATTTGAGTGTATGACTAATGGCGCAGACCCTGCTATCTCAAGACCTTAAGTCTCCTTCACCTAGCTAAGAAAATCTATCTGGTTTTTTTGCTTCGTATTTTTCTTTTTACCACCTCTTGTAACCTCCTTTGGCCTCTTGGCTCCTAAAAGCTAAGTCCTTATAACCAGGATCTTCCTTTCCCACACCTCTCCAATAGTCTAAAATCCTTCAAGATGTCTCAAGTGTGGAGATCGTGAGGGCATGGGAAGGAAAAGAGGAAGCTTTAGCCCTAGACTACTGTGGTAGGGACAAAGGACACTCAGGTGTGAGGACTCAAGACCCAGACCTCAAAACCGTTGGCCCTAATGAGGGCATAGACACTGAGAATTAAACCATATGCTATATTATGAGAATATTATCCAATATTCTCATAATTTGGGGCTTATTTTTATGCTCTTCATAGCATATTACCATTTAAGATCTAAGGGCATGTTTTGGCAGGTGATTTGCTTAGACATGGAAAGGTCTAGGACTCATCTGTTCTGACAACACCTAGCTCTATCTCTGGCATGTTTCTTTAATATCTGAATGATTTCTAATTTAGTTTGTGCAGATGTTATCCTGGACATCTAAGATTTGCAAGGAAAATAGCCGGGGTAAGTTTCCTGCCATCTTTCCTAAAGGCTTTATGTAAAATCATCATTACCAAATAGCATTTAGAAAAGAAAAGGTATTCCCCTTTACACGTTCACCAGAGTGGTCAGAATGAAAAAGATACGTAATACCAGTCCCAAGCATTGACAAGAACATAGAGCAATTGGACCTCTCATTCACTGCTGATGGAGGTGTAAATTGGTATAACCATTTTGGAAAACTGTTCATCAATGTCGAACTATTAAAGTTAGACATATGCATTTTGTTTTGACCCAGCAATTTCACTCCCACCAGAAATATGTAGAGGAATTCTCATAGCAGTACTATTTTAATAAGTAAAAAGAAAGCTAAGTGTTCATCAGCAGTAGAATGGATAGAAGAATTGCAATGATTACATCACTGTGTGATGTGATCACACAGTGGAATGCTACCCAGCAAATGAGAATAAACAAACTATACCTACACACAAGATGGAGAGGATCTCACAAACATCATGTGGAACAAAAGAAGTCAGACATAAGAAAGCACTCACTGTATGATTCCATTTAGATAAAGTTCAAAATCAGGCATAACATTACTAATCTGTAATGTTAGAAGTTAAGGCAGCAATTTCCTTCATGGGGCAAGTAAGGTAGAAGGGGGTCTGTGGGGTGCTGGTAATGTACTTGATCTGGATGCTGGTTACACAGTGACGACTAATGATGGGAAACGTCTGCCTTCTTTGCTCACATTGATAAAGGGGTGCCATTGAGGGAGAGCTGCTCGGTTGAAGTATGTGCAACACTGGGATAGTGTGCCTGGGACATGACAAGCAACGTGTTCTGGTTAGCCATTCTAGATACATATATCTGAAGG
This sequence comes from Lepilemur ruficaudatus, assembly GCA_963574885.1. Taxonomy (NCBI): domain Eukaryota; kingdom Metazoa; phylum Chordata; class Mammalia; order Primates; family Lepilemuridae; genus Lepilemur; species Lepilemur ruficaudatus. The sequence goes on along the minus strand of CAUYRT010067015.1, from coordinate 8,013 downwards.
ACCTGACTGGGTTATAACTTACCTCTTAATTTGCTTTCCTTCCTACTCCTAGAAGATGCCTTGTTTTGCAAGAGCTTGATGAACTTGCTCTTCAGCCTGCATGTTTTGTATAAGAGTCCTGTCACCCTACTGCGTGACTTGTCCCAGGATATCCATGGGCATCTAGGAGACATAGACCAGGTACTGTATCAAGCCTTCAATATAATACCCTGTGTGGGGATACAGGTCAAAGGAACAACCTTCCTGTCATTAGGTCTCACCTCTCTTTCCCTCCCTAGGATGTAGAAGTGGAGAAAACAAATCACTTTGCAATGGTGAATTTGAGAACAGCTGCTCCTACTGTTTGTGTAGGTATTGATCCTGAGCCATGGGAAATAGGTTTATTATTCCTTCCATTCTACTCCATATAAAGAGTAAATTGTAGTGGCTTGTGTCCTGAGGCCTGTAACCCTACTGCAGAGGCCATAGTTATTATATTACCCCAGCAGCTGTGTGCAGTGAACCACACCAGGCATTCTTTTCTTTCAGTTACTTGTTCTGAGTCAGGCCGAAAAGGTCCTAGAAGAAGTGGATTGGCTAATCACCAAGCTTAAGGGACAAGCGAACCAAGAAACTCTGTCAGGTAAGATGAGTTCAAGTGGGGTTCCAGGAATTGTGACATGAGCAAAGTCAACCAAAATCCAAGTTGGGTTACTGCATAAAAGTGGAGCCCCTGAGCTAAATTCCTTGTTTGTTTTTGAGCTAGATTTCTGATGCGATGAAAGAAGTAGAAGGTAATATGGCTTATGACAGCATGATTATTGATTCACTGCATAAGGAATACTTGATTTCTAAATCTCCTTTACTCTTAACTGGAAAATAAGACGGATCCTATTTGATTGTGCCTATTTCATTTCCCTTCAGAAGAGGCCTCTTCTCAGGCAACTGCATCAAATCATCCTGCTGAGAAAGCCATCATCATGCAACTGGGAACTTTGCTTACATTTTTCCATGAGCTGGTACAGACAGCTCTGCCATCAGGCAGCTGTGTGGACACTTTGTTAAAGGACCTGTGCAAAATGTATACCATCCTTACAGCACTTGTCAGATATGTAAGTATCTGAAAGACAATCAGGTTCACCCCCTCCATTCTCTTCTAGCTAGCAAAGAGATTAGGCCCTGGCAGCAGCTCACTGTTGCAGAATGCCCCTGAACAGAGTTCTTATCTATCTTTGCAAGTCATGGTTTCAATTTAGTTTGGTCAGTAGGAGGCAGGCATCTCTACAGACCAGGGGAAAAGTTGATGGCATAGTTCTGTTCTCCTTTTGGAGGTCCTTATTTCCTTGGCATGTATGTGGTACCCCAGTTGAGAATAAATGTCTCTTTCAAATGCCTTCTAAGGTTTAATCTAAACTATAGTTATAGAATTAACTCTGAGTCCATATTGCACAAAAATTACACCATTTCTAACCAGTCTGGACACTAAAGAGGTGTTTATTCCTTCATTCCTTTAACAAGTAGGTGTTATAATGCCTTACAGGTCAGGTACTAGGGAGGGGAGGAAAAATTTTTTTTTTAAATGTCAGGCATGCTCTGCCTTTAGTGAGTTTAAGTTAATGTTTCTTAGTATCTGTCAATAAGAAACTCTTTTTCTGTACTTGAAATATTTTGGTACTTAACAGATTCAGAGGGTAAGAGGAACTAGGTAGCTATTAATAGTTCTGATTCTAGCAGTGATCCATATTAAATACTTAGGCATAGGTAACCCACGAAAGATGTAGACCACCCCACAGTGCACCCAAACAGCAGTGTGGCTGTCTCTGGGAGTGTATAGTTCTGGCTATGATTGTGGCTACAAAGCTGCTGTAGTGGACATACCAAGGTCCTCTTTTCTTTATTGGCATTTTAAAGGGAAAAACAGCAGTCATTGGTTTCTTAGACATAAGAACTATCAGCCTCGTTTTAAGGCAACGAGCTGAGCAAGTCAGAAACAAACCCTTCATTGCCTATTGTCTGGGAAACTTAAGAACTTTGGAGGAGGTTAAAAAGGAAGCCTTGTGTCTTGGCTCCTCTATGAATTTTTCTTTTCCCTCTCCAGTCGGAGTGATGAGTCATACTCCTTAGCTCACTGCAAGAGTCCCCTGTAGTTTCTTAAGATGGTCTGCTAAATCTAGGAATCTTTTTTTCATTAGTATCTCCAGGTGTGTCGGAGCTCTGGAGGAATTCCAAAAAATATGGAAAAGCTGGTGAGTTGAGAATGCCTTTCCTAGGAATGGGGGAAGCATTTTGCTGCTAGTTACATTGGTTTCCTTCTCCTTTGCTGTAGGTGAAGCTGTCTGGTTCTCATCTCACCCCCTTGTGTTATTCTTTCATTTCTTACATACAGGTAAGTGATTCAGAGGCAATACCAAAATAGATCTTCAAAAAGGGTTTCTTACATGCCCAAGGGATTGCTTGGCCATCTAAGCTGAGAGTATTATATAAAGTTTCTTCCCCACTTACCTCCAGTGAGAGGTGCCCATCAGAGATCAAGCCAAGGCTTGAGGGCTTTTGCAGTAAGATCTTCATTCATACAAAGAAAATCATTTTATTTAATTTGGAGAGAGAAAGCATTTGATGTGTTTGGAGCAGGGAAGGAACTAGCATGCTTGGCCTCAATAACTTGGTTTATTTCTGGGTGACTGAAAGTCCATGCCATTCAGCATCCTTTGAGAAAGTGAGTTAAGTAGCAGCAAGCACATGAAGAAGGGCTGAGATCAGATGGCAAAGGATTGTATGTGAGAGCACTTTCAAGGAAGTGGAGAGAATATGGGCTTTTTAAGTGTCATCTGGTGCTAAATACCATCAGATTCTTGTAGTACTTAAATCTTCTTTACTGTTTGCTTAAACCAGGGTTTTTAAACCTCACCACTGTTGACATTCTGGGCCAGATATTTCCTTGTGAGGCCTATTCTGTGCATTTTAGGATGTTCAGCAGCATCCCTGGCTTCTACCAGATGCCAATAGCAGCCCCTCTAGTTGTGACAACCAAAAATGTCTCCAGAAATTGCCAAATGTCCCTAAGGGCAAAATCACCCCCAGTTGAGAACCACTGGCTTAAACACATGAAGCGATGGGAGACCCACTATCTATCCCAAGGCCCTTTTGTCACTGCAATAAATGTACTGTAGGAGTGTTATTGATCTTTCAGCCAAGATTCTAGAAACTATTATGTAAGGAATGGATTGTGACCACTTTGATAGTGATGCTTCACTTGTTTTCTGCCTCTGCATCCTTCTACAAGCACAACGTCCTTCTGCTGGTAACTTGCCTCATGTGTATTAAAGGCACCTCGCCTCCCCTCCCCTTGAGAATCAGTGACAAGGTGGCCCATCATCTGGGTTTAGCTGAAGGGGTTCTAAGTGGGTTGACAGTTGAGGCTCCCTGTCACCTTGCCTTTGTACCAGTTTTGTGATCTGGGTCGGAAATGCACCATGCGTTTTCTGCGTCCAGCCAGACACAGTCTGTAGCTTACTCTCATTAAGTTGTTACTTATGGTCCTCTCCCTTTGTCTCACTCAAATGCTTGTAAGCATACTTTCTCAAACCTCATGCTCATACATTTTCATGTGGGTGCCATTCTGTCAAACAAATCTGTTGTCTTTATATAGGATATATCCCTCCATTCCCAAATTTGGGTTTTGAGTTTCCTATCTCCAAGTCTTAATGATGCTTATAAGGCCACATTTCATGAAATATATAGGGAAAAAAAAGGGGGGGAGAGAATTCAGTGATAAATACTCATACCATATTTCTTGTCTTAGAGATTCATGGTGTCCATTAGCATATTAAAGGTGCTGTGAGTTCCAAGAGTATGTTCAACAGTAGTTTCCAAACCTATTCAAGAACATCTGTTCTTCTAATAACAAACATTACTGTTTGGCAGAATAGTGTTCCATAGAGTATAGTTTGGGAAATGTGCTATTAGACCAATGGTCCCCAACGTTTTTGGCACCAGGGACCAGTTTCATGGAAGACAGTTTTTCCACTGACAGAATTGGGGGCAGTGGAGCTCTGCAATCTGGTCCCTAACAGGCCACGGTACCAGTCCATGCTTGTTATGATCCACAAGTCACTTTGTTCATTTTATTAGAACATCTAACATTTAGAGACCATTGCCTCGTGCTGGTGTGCTCTTTTTACGCATTACCTCATTTATCCTAACTACACTTTGTGGTCAGTAGTTAGGCCCATATAAGTTATGAGAAAAGGTTAGAGGTTAATTGAAATGTCCAGGAACAGACAGCTAGCAGAGCTGAGACTTGAACCCACCTAGTTTGACTCTACAGTAGGGGTCAGCAAACTTTTTTTGTAAAAGGACAGATAATAAATCTTTTAGGCTTTGAGACCATACAGTCTCTGTCACATCTACTCAGCTCTGCTGTTGTAATAAAAGCAGCCATAGACAATATGCAAATAAAAGAGCATGGCTGTGTTCCAGTCAAACTGTATTCTCAAAAACAGGCAGTGGTCCAGATTTATGGCATGGGTGTAGTTTGCCAACCTCTGCTATCTGAAATCATACTTGATATTTGTTGACATGTAAAATGTTGGATGGTTTTGGCCTTTTGTGTTTATGATCCCATTCTCAAACATTTCCTTCTGTGAATCACCAGGCACCTTTTAAACTGCTATTCTTTTTCCCACGTTACACAACAACCAGTTTCATTTATCCCCTGGTCATTTTCCTCCTTCCCCATCCATGTGACTTCAAGCCTTCTGGACAAGTCAGCCGATCTTTAGGCAAACATTTTTCTGTCTTTGTGAGATGTATTTAATGAGCGCCCCTGGGCAAGAACCCATGGTTCCATTACCTCCAGCTCTTACCTAGAAATGGGGATTGCGTTTGCTACATCTTTCAGAGCTATTATTCTTACAGCCCCTTCTTTTTTCCCTACCACCTTAAATCTCAATGGCAAGAAAGCAGCAAAAACCCTTACTCCAAAACCCTTAGCATCCTACTCAGAACTGTACACCTTTAAAAGATGCTTCTCTTCTGGCTCTAATCTTAGACCTACCTGAATCAGTCGGAATGGGCAGTGGACAGGGTCCCATCTTAGATACAACCTCTGGGAAGGTGGCTCCCTTCCCATTTGGTCACTTGAGGTGTACCTGTGGCTGCTTCCCTGCCCCTCCCTTACTTGGGCTTCACCATCTACTGCCCTCTACCCTGCTTTCCAGGGCCAAAAACAGATTTCCTCATACCACCCCCTCTGGAATCTCTACCGTTCCTTGTTTTCCAGAACTTGGCATGTGGAACAAGCCTCCTGTTTCTCCCATGTTTCCAGTGGTATAGCTTCTCTGCATTTTGAGGTCCCTTTTTTATTTTCTTACTTATCCCCATGGATCATGGTATGTTCCTTTCCTAGAAGGTATGCAAGCCCCTTTGAGGTAAAAGCTTCCTGTGTCTTATGTACCTCATACTTGGATGGTTTTTCTCCCCACCCTCTCTTGACTCAGGTGTTGATTCTTTTTGGCCTTACCAGAATCCTGTACTTCTTGGTTCTTTTTTATTTATTAGTTGTTCTCTCTCCAGGAGCTCTTTATTACTTAATAATCTACTACACAAGGAAGTGTTCCTATGACCCTTTAAAACCCTTCTCAGGCATGATAACTATTGCACATAAGACATATCTGGTAAATGCCTGTTAAGTGGGTAGACTAAAGGCCCCTGCAGCAATCTCCTCAGCTTTCCTTCCTCTATAGAACCCTTTTAGGCAGCCGGCTGAAATAGAAATGCATATTCCTGCTACCACCGTGACAGTCCCCATCTTACCCATCTCACCAGCCCTTTGGCTGGCCCAGTACAGTAATGGTTAGTCCTTTTCTCAACCTCCATGTGCTAGCTCCAAGAGCAATTAAAAAACAAAAATATCTGCACATTACAAAGCATCAGAAAATTTTTTCCATCTTCCAGCATCTATTGCACAGATAATTCAGACTCAGTCCCCATACCCCATTGTAATGACCTATGAAAATCACCACTAGCCTGCTAGCTCTACAGAGAAATCTTGAGGAATGACAGAATGTGTTTCTATTTCTTTAGAATAAGAAGAGTCAGGGCCTGAAATACATAGGAGAGAAGAAAAAGGAGAAAACTGCTGCTGTTACTACAGCCATGGTAAGCTGCTGACACTGATCATTAAAATACAGTTGCTGTGAACCTTGACAACGTTACGTTAAGCAAAAGCAACCATTCAGAAAAAGACTACATGTTGTGTGATTGTATCTGTGTAAACTGTCCAGAATAGGCAAATCTAAAGAGGCAAAGTAGATTAGTGGTTGCCTAGAACTAGGTGTGTCAGACAGGATGGGGAGACTGGGATGACAGCTAAAAAGGGTATGGAATTTCTTTTGGCATGATGAAAATGTTTTGAAGTTGATTGTGGTCATGTGCAATTCTGAATATACTAAAAAAAAACAATTATACACTGTGAGTTTTATAATATGTGAATTATATCTCAATAAAGATGTTATTACCATAAAGTGTGTGAACGTATTATGTATGTCTACTTCTTAACTTGATCAGATGGACCATCTTATTTTTCCTCTGAACCAATGAACCAAAACATATTCAGCAAACATCAGAAAATCTTGAGCTGAAATAGAAATAGTGAAATAGCTTAGGGTACCCATTGGAAAGAAACTTTTTAGGAAAAGCTGGTGAATGCAAAAGGTGCTCCCTAAAGGACCTGTAAGAGTTAGTGAGGGTATAGGAAAGTGAGTACTTACTACCTTGCTGGTAAGGGCAAAAATTAGTGAAACCTCTCAAGGGGACAGTTTGGCAGAACTACTGAATTCTGGGAGATACACACTCTACTTTATCGACTTCACTTTTAGGATATAAAGGCCTGTGTATAGGATGGGCCTAGCAACATTCACTGTTTGTTTAGAGACAGAGTCTTACTCTGTCACCTAGTTCAAGCTGCTCCTGGGCTCAAGGGGTTCTCCTGCCTCAGCCTCTTGAGTAGTCAAGATAACAGGCACATGCCACCATACCCAGCTAATTATTTTTTTAAATACCCCCCCTTTTTAAGGATCTCGCTACATTGCCCAGGCTGGCCTCAAACTCCTGGCCTCAGATGATCTACTGCCTTGACCTCCTAAACTGCTAGGATGAGCCACCACACCTGGCCATGTTTGTAGAAGTGAAATACTGGAAACTAAGCTATCCAGTAACAGAGAATTGCCTAAATAGATTTTAGTACATTTATACTGAGGGATACTGTGCAGACATGAAAAAAATACAATTCTAAATATTCGGCTATATATAGTCATCTGCAAGGTACTGTTAACAATAAGATAAGAACAATGTGAACGGTGTCCTCATTTGTGCATTTAAAATATATGTACAAGCACATGTATATACATAAAAAAAAATTGGAAGGATCTATAAGTTACAATTCAAATTGGGAGGAGTGATAAGGGGGAGATGTATAATCCCAGCAGTGAAAATTCATATGCAGACTAGAAAAAGGAAATAGAGCTAGTGCCAGAGTAAACTCTTTGTTTTAAAAATATCAAGTCAGAGAAACAGCTAAATTTCTGTAAATATTTCTGCCCTCCTCAGCCAGTCTCCAGATAACAACAAATACTTAGGAGTTACACATGGGAACAATGAGTGCAATAAACTCTATTGACATTTGAGTCCCTTGAGGTTGAACTGCCAAAAAAATCTCAGATTACTGGTATATAAGTAAAATTGCATATGATTGGGAGACTAGTTTTCCCACAAAGCCACACACAGTTCTGCTACCGACAGCTTCTGAGGAAAACTTTAAAAACCACTGAACTTACTTATTGCTGGATAAAGATAGGAAGGAAAGAAAAAACAAAACGGGCCAGGCTCAGTGGCTCACACCTGTAATCCTAGCACTCTGGGAGGCCAAAATGGGAGGATCGCTCAAGGTCAGGAGTTCGAAACCAGCCTGAGCAAGAGCGAGACCCCCATCTCTACTAAAAATAGAAAGAAATTAATTGGCCAACTAAAAATATA
>CAUYRT010067013.1:0-14020 GCA_963574885.1 Lepilemur ruficaudatus | reverse complement strand
AACTCCTGGGCTCAAGCGATCCTACTGCCTCAGCCTTCCAAGTAGCTGGGACTACAGGCATGTACTACCATGCCCGGCTAATATTTTCTATATATTTTTAGTTGGCCAATTAACTTCTTTCTATTTTTAGTGGAGACGGGGTCTCGCTCTTGCTCAGGCTGGTTTTTGAACTCCTGACCTTGAGCAATCCACCCGCCTCGGCCTCCCAGAGTGCTAGGATTACAGGTGTGAGCCACCGCACCTGGCCAAAAATTTAATTTCTTTAAGTACTTGTTTTTTCAGAAGAATCTAGGTTCACAGATTCCAAGATTTTAATTTGGTATTTCGTTTTCTGTACGTGGTTGTCAAAGTTGAAGTTTGTATTATACTTAGAACTTTGGCTAATTTTTTTTCTGCTTTTTCAAAGATTAGGCTATAAGTGCCACTCAAAATACTAATATTTTATAAATATTATAGTTAATGAAAGTTATGAATTATAACAAAATTAAGAAAGTTGAGTTAAGCAATTAGAAAATATTTTATGAAATTAAAAACTAGGAAGTATCCAAATTCTCATTTCTTTATTACTGTATAAACTATTTTTCTGTTACAGAGAAGCGTAATAGAACCTGTTTATTCTTGTGGCATCATTTTAGCAATTTCACAATGAAATTAAATGCTCTGGTATTATGTAAATATTTTATTTATAAAATGTGCAGGATGCCCAACAAACCACATTGATGAATATGGAAATAGCTGATTATGAACGTTTGGTGAAAGAACTAAATCAAAAGTTAACTAATAAAAACAGCAAGATAGAAGATTTGGAGCAAGAAATAAAAATTCAAAAACAGAAACAAGAAACCCTACAAGAAGAAATAAGTGAGTTAAACGAAATTCTCTTTCTCTTATATTTATTTCATCATAACAGAATTTTAGGGAGGAGGGCATTAGTTATTTATTTCACCAGTCTTTGCTCATCAGGTATTTAACACAGTGCTAAATGTTAAGGACCAGAAAGGGTGTAAAACCATTTGCCAATAAGATGTTTACAGTCCACATTCACTCACTTAAACATTTCTTAAATATTTTGCTGATTGCTGGTCTAGGTGAAATAAGATTGGCTATGTGCTGGTAATTGTTAAAGCTAGGTGATGGGTATAGTAGAGTTTATTGTGCTATTACATTACCACTATTGTCAAATATGTTTGAAATAGTTCATAATAAAAAGCTAAAACAGGTTTCTTTTAAAGGCAAATTAACATAAAGAAGAGACTCATCATTCATATATTTAAATTCACTCATAAAAATTTTCATCTCTTGTGAAATTATTTCTTACGTAGCTTCACTACAGTCTTCAGTGCAACAATATGAAGAAAAAAACACCAAAATCAAGCAATTGCTTGTGAAAACCAAAAAAGAACTGGCAGATTCAAAACAGGCAGTATGTTAATTTCTCGGTTTCATATTTTAGTACTTATTTCATAGTTTATTTATGAATAACTTTTTTTTTAACTTAACCAAGATTCTCATTCTGTAGGAAACTGATCACTTAATACTTGAAGCATCTTTAAAGGGTGAGCTGGAGGCAAGCCAGCAGCAAGTAGAACTCTATAAAGTAAGTTTCTTTTTACTTTTTAAGATTTAAAAAATTTTCCATGTAAAAGTCAGGTACCACTTAGGGATTTTTCTAACTATCCTATGAAGATTTATCCTATAAAGATACTTAGAAAGATTCGTCAACATTTTGAGAATTAGAAGCAATAAATCAAGTGTGATATATAACTGGAGTATACTGTTTAGCTCAAACTAGATTATTTTCATGTATTTGAAAATTTGTAATATGCTGTACTATAGGGCAAAATAAGTATCTGAACGTAATGATTATTACAGTCATAAGTTTATAAAATAGCTTTATAAATTTAAATTTATATATTTTATATGTAATATCTTGAGGTATTTAAATAAATGTCAAACATATAATCTAGAATATTCATGATTTTTTTTATTAACATTGGTTTAAGAAACATTTTAGTGAGAAAATGTTCCACTCATCTGTACTCTTTTAATAATAATATGTAAAAATATTCCACTATTTAATTATGTCCCTTAAGTACACTTATGTCTCAAACCTCAAGTTTGAGTTTTAAGGAAACTCTCTTTAACCAGTGAAGATCTGATTTGCTAGAGCTAAATTTAAAGATTTTGCCCCCAGATTCAGCTGGCTGAAATAACATCTGAGAAACACAAAATCCATGAGCACCTGAAGACGTCTGTGGAGCAGCATCAGCGCACGGTGAGCGCATACCAGCAGAGAGTGACAGCGCTGCAGGAAGAGAGCCGCGCTGCCAAGGTGTGTTCTTCAGCGCGGCAGTGGCACGCCACAGGTGTTTTATTATTGGCCAGTGAGCCCTTTACTCCAGGGCTGTTCTCTCCCCTTTTAGTGTTTTGCTGTTAAGAGCTCTTACTAAATGAAGGCCTGGCTCAGCTCACCTGATTCTAACCCCAATCCCATGCCAACCCTAACAACCATCCCTTGGATCACATTTTTGCTAAAAGGAAAAATGAGCACATGTTTCCATTTCAACCTTGTTTTGCAGTTTATGTGTGTGAGAAAGCCACTCGTTTGTAAAAGTTTTTGTATCAGAAAAGTGTTATAGTTCTTTCTGAGTGCTAAATGATTATAAAATAACATTCTAACATCAATAGAATGACAGTGGGGTTCTGCTTTTTTGTCTTCAATATACAAAACAGTGAGATACAGTACAATAGTTAGAGGGGCAGCTCTTATCTACACAATCTTGGCGAAAGTGTCATGGGAGTCTAGAGATCATTTCAGGAAAGTGGAAGACCTGGAACTTAACTTTTACCACCCTATTTTAAAAATTGAAGTTCAAATAATGTAATTTCTTTGAATTAATTTTTCTCATCTTTATAAAAAGAGGGGGTATTATAAGTTAAAAATTTTTATGGAGTGCCAAAAACAGTGCCATTATTAAATGTATGGGTAGTAAATTAATCTACAGGGTAGACAATATGGCAGAAATATGTCACTTGTCAGAAAAAATTATATCATTCAAAGGCTTATAAAAAGTGCAAGACTTCCCAACATAAATGATAAATGTTCCAGGTAATGGATATTCTGATTACCCTGATTTGTTCATTACACATTGTATGCATGTATCAGAATATCTCATGTACCCCATAAATATGTACAGTTATGTATCAATGAAAAAAATATTTTTTAAGTGCAAAGCCAACAAAAGTGTACTTTTCAGCAAAGTTAATCGGGGTTAAAAAGAATGTCAACCATTTTCCTCATTTTCAAAAACAGGTTTTCATCTCAATCTGTTAATCTCTGAGAGAAAATAGGAGGATTGTGTTAACAGAAAATTTTTTCTCTCTTTTTTAAATGTTATAGGCAGAACAAGCTACTATAACCTCTGAATTTGAGAGCTACAAAGTCCGAGTTCATAACGTTCTAAAACAACAGAAAAATAAATCTGTGTCTCAGGCCGAAACTGAAGGAGCCAAACAAGAAAGGTAAAGTCTAAGTTAAAAGAAACATGCAGGGTTTTCTCCCTGCAATGGAGGTTCTTCACCAAGTAGATTGAAAATCCTATTTTGATTCTTTTTTTAAGTGTGGAATTTTACATATAATTACCAATGAGAGCAGACTTTCTTGTTTTCACTGTGTCTCCAGACAGTAACAGGGAACGTCACTACGAAGGGCACTGCTGCAAACTCTAAAAGACGTTAAAGTGAACCGTAAGCCAGGATATGGTGATCTCCGACATACAGGCTAAAAGTTCAATCTTGTCTTAGTAGGATCTGGTCATAGTAGAAATACAAGCATTGAAATTATGACTAGTTTTAACAATTTTGTAAATTTAGAAGTAAAAGAAAAATACTTTCTTAATATTTTTATTCACCATTAATTAAGTTACACACCGTTTGTAAGAGCCATTTTTGATCATGCCCAAATTTTAAGTTCAAATTATTTTAATGTAAATGTCTTATGTTCCTTCTACTTTCTTATAAATTAAATACAATTTTTTTAAAAAAGAAGCTGCTAGTGTACTAATTATAGATTTTAACTCTCTCCACTTGGTTTTTTATTCTAAGTGCAAAAAGACTTCCTGCTTTTCCTCAGGGATTATCTTTCATTGTAACTTGGTCTAACATATTATTCTCGTAACAATTAACTTAGAACTATGTGATTCTTTTTTAACTAATGACATAGTCCTATAACATAAAATGGGCTATTTCAATGCCACTTAATGGTGTACTCCATTTGAATATAAAATTTTAAAATTTAGAGAAATTTTTTGTAGGTTTGTAGTGCCAGATATTTAAAATCTGGCTATAACATCTTTTGTATTATATTTAATCTTAGTCTCTGAATTCTTCTGATTATTATATTTCCTTTAGAATTATCCATAATAATAGTAACAGTATGACATTGAAATATTAACATGATTAAAATATATTTAAAACCACAAAATCAGGTTCACCACTTTCAAAAAATTTTTAAAACTGTTTATTTCTGTTTTAGGGAACATCTGGAAATGCTGATTGACCAACTCAAAATCAAATTACAAGATAGCCAAAATAACTTACAGATTAATGTATGTGAACTTCAAACATTACAGTCTGAACATGATACCCTGCTAGAAAGACACAACAAGATGCTGCAGGAAACCGTGTCCAAAGAGGCGGAACTCCGGGAAAAGTAAGGTTGCTGGCAGCACTAACATTGTACCAGGCAGCAGCATATTTCTTTGTTGGAACTTGTAGTATGTTGCTCCTTGGGATAAATACAGATTTGAAAATAGAAAATAGACATTTCTAAAGGCTTGGTAACTTTGTTTTATCTACCTTAAAACTTCCCCTTTGAGTTCTTTTGTAATTTGAATTTTTAAAAATAATTAATGTTTATCTGCTCATCCAGTATGGTGCCTCTCCCATAGCCTTCATGGCCAGGATGTTTCTTAAAAAAAAAAACAAACCAAAACCTCACTATTTTCCAACCCAGGTGTCAAATTATAAGCATGTTTCTTTCGAGAGGAAAACATTCAAATATCTGCTGACCGAAAAAGAATATGTAACTTATCTTTGCAACTCTGTCTTCAACTTGTCATATTTTGTTAATCATTATAATACTCTAAATAGACATTAAGAGTATTAGCAGAATAAATAGATTATTGTGAACAAGAAATTTTGAACTCCTGTGATAAAAAAAAATTGGGTAGTAATATGTATTGTATCTTTGAGGAAAAGAATTATTCATTGAGCATTTTTCATCAAGGGTGTTAAAATACTTTTCACATCCAGATATGCTTATAATAAATATCTAATCTTATGCTAATCTGAAAAGGGAAAGCACTTGGGTTTTCTTGGGCTGTACTATTGAAAGGATGTAGAATTCATATGTGGGGGAAGAAAGATTTCTCACACAGAGTTTAGGATAGAAAGAAGTACAAAGTTTATTTCTCCATGAAAGAGAGAGAGAGAGAAGGAGGGAGTGGCTATAGCACATGAATGAAGGAGTGAAAATGCCAGGCAGCTGAGGGAAACTTGTTTGGAGTTTTAAAGGGTAAAAAAATGCTTTTTTTCCCCCTCTGCTTCAGATAACAGAAGTGGCAGTGAAGTTGTTGCAGGTGGTCTTTATTTTTCTCTTCTCTCTGTGAGGCCGGTTTATCTGAGTCCTTGAAATCTGGTTTTTTGGCAGGAACTAAGGCAGAGAGCTGGAGCAGAGAGTTGTATCCCTACTGTCCGCTTAGGGCTCTTCATGGCTGTGAAAATGAATTCTTACAGATAATGAGTTAGGCCACAGATGTTTAATTAAAACAAAGGACAGTTATGCTTTGAGTTTTCTCTTCAAAGGGACAATTATGTGTTGTGAATTTATTTCTCACTTTCTGTTTGATAATTTATTTTCCTGTTAGATAGGTTATTAGTAAGGCCACCTTTCAATTATCTGTTAACAGTGTAATTTACATGTTAATCATGTAAACCAAAAGCTTAAGGGAAAATGTACCAATTTTCTAACTATCACCAGGGTTTACCAGGAGATTAACTTACACATAGTGATGCTTGTGTGATACTTACGTAAGAAATTTTTAACACTTATTCTTTACTCTAGAAAAGTTACTACAAATTACATTTCTAACACAAAGTGCAATTGATGCCTCTAAAGTAATTCAATCATTCAATAAATATTTCTTCAGCACCTAAGTGTCAGTCACTCTTGTAGGTACTGGAAACTTTTCACAGCATTTTGAGGTATCTTTAGGAGTCTCTTTTTCCTCTTGTTTGGAAATATTAAAAACTAATGGTATTGTTACTGTCTATGCCCTAGTATGAAGAAATAGCCTTTCCATTATATATTTTCTACTTTTTAAAATGTTTTATGTTCATACTTTGTCTGTATGAGATTGTAAAAATGACTCCAGGGGAATGTGCTAATTAGACCAACCAGTTAATGTCTGCATTACCCAGAGGCCTCAGTTTAACACCCCAGTAACAACAGGGACAGAGCAGTGACCATCAGCACAGTCATTCAGATGCCAGATGGCAGGTTCAAGCATCTAGCTTTCAAATAGGTAAATTCAGAAATGTTGTTGGTACTACCTAAAAACTAGAAGCTTTACCTTACCTCTAAAATGTAACTTTTATCCTCCTTAGAAAATTTTTGTGACTGACTGCCAATGATCCTTCCTTTACTTTCTTGGTAGATGTTTGAACAAAATGCTTGCAGAAAAATGTATATACGCATTCTTTAGATCCATTAATGAATATGAACTTGGCAATTAAAATACCTTTTCTAAAATACGTGGTATTTTTATTGCATTTCTCCCTTCAGCCACCAAATCCTGTTTTAAACCTTATGTGATATGCATATGTGTAGTAGCTAGAAAAATATCTTGGAAAGGCACACACCAAACTTAACAATACTTATTTACCCCTGGTATTGGGATTTTATACTGCTGGGGATGGAAGTGAGTAAAGAAGGGCTTTCACTTCTTTCTCTAAATACTTCTGAATTATTTGAGTTTTTATGAGAGAGTACTTGTGGATCCCTTATGTAAAAAGGAAGGATCTACACCCAACATATAACACGTGAAAACTACAAGTAAACCAGTAAAAGTAGTGGTTCCCCAATGGTAGATCCACTGGCTAATTTTCAGGCTGACTACATAAAAATCACATTGAGAACTGCTGAAAGTAAATCCTAGGACCACCAGTGGAGGTTCTGATTCATTGGCTATAGCATGAAAACTAGATGTGTGTATTTTCAACAAGGAATCCCAGCGATTCTGATGTATAGCAAGATTTGGAAACAGCTATAGTAATCCGAGTCCTTGGGTTTGTTTGATGTTAATTGACTTAAAAATGGGCACTTTAAAGGTTTTTTTTTATGAATTGAAAGAAAGTGGTTTTTTTCATGTTTTCAGAGTAAAATTAATTTATGCTATAAATATAGTCGTATTTTCTGATGAACCATGAAGGAAATTCCTTGTTTGAAGAATGCAACACAGTTTCTTAAGTGAGATTCTTCATCTGAACTGTGGGACATAGAAAACAATTTGAACTAGATGACAGCTGGTGTCAGTTCTATTATACGTAAGTTGTTGCATAGCTAATACATTATAGATATTTAGTAGAGAAATTGATTTATATATTCAGTAGATGCCTTAGAACTATTATAATTCTCTTGCAGAACTCAGTTGAGAAAGTCAGTATATAAAGTTGAAAGATCTTATGTGAACTAAGTTCCTCTCACGTTCCAGGTTGTGTTCAATACAATCAGAGAACATGATGGTGAAGTCTGAACATGCACAGACTGTGAGTCAACTAACGTCCCAAAATGAGGTTCTTCGAAACAGCTTCCGAGATCAGGTGCGGCATCTGCAGGAAGAGCACAGAAAGACAGTGGAGACTTTACAGCAGCAGCTCTCCAAGGTGGAGGCACAGCTCTTCCAGCTGAAGAATGAACCTCCCACAAGAAGTATGTATGTACCTAAGGAAGTATAACTTCATGTTTTCATGTATTTATGTCACTTAAATCAGTGGTCCCTAACATTTTTGGCACTAGGGATCAGTTTCATGGAAGACAGTTTTTCCGTGGACTGGGAGTGGGGCAGGGTAGCAGGGAGGCAGAAGTCAGCCAGTAATGCAAGGGATGGGAATGGCTATAAATACAGATAAAGCTTCACTTGCTTGCCCGCCTCTCAACTCCTGTTGTGTGCCCCCTGCCCTCATTCATAAGTTTCATGGAAGACGATTTTTCCACGGACCAGGGGCGTAGGAGTGTGGGGGCGGGGGTGAGGGTGCGACAGAGCTCTGCGGCCCAGACCCAAACAGGCCACAGACTGGTACCCGTCTATGGCCCAGGGGTTGGGAACTGCAGACTTAAATACATTCTTCACAAATTCTTAAGAAAGTAGAAAATTTACTAGGTGACAGCCAGTGTCAATTCTGTGATAATGAATTCCAAAATTTGTTTACTGGAAAGATATTTGAACCCTTCTTGATTATGCTTACAGAAGCCTGTATAACCTCTGAGAATACTGATTTTCATGTATTTCTTACCCTCCATGTAAAGGAATATTTCTTTTTCTCTGACTTAAATATACTCTGTCAGTCTCATGACATGTGTCCTAATTCCAGTATTCACTGTGTCTGTTTGGTGTTCTCCATTGTTAATCATCATATACATCTATTTTTTAATTAGAAACATTAGGGATAGAGCAAGAAATTTAGAAACACTAAAGCAGTACTAAATTTGTAGAATTGTTTGGCCAATACAGCTTCTTCTCTTCCAAATTTCTAACTAGTTGGAATTTTAGTTCAGCTACACCCAATATCTTCTATTCTACTTGCAGAAAGATGGGAAAGTATCAGGCATGACTATGCTATATTTTAGTAGTAAGTTGATAGTGTTTTGTTTCCCATGGAAAATATTGTCACTAGAGCGTTGGCAGCTACAAGTCACTTGTCAGGGTCAGAAACCATCTTCAGAAAAATTTAATATATGCCAAGAGTCAACAAAGGAAGTAATCAGCCAGGGACAAACAGGTTACAGAAGTGATTGTAATCAAGGAATCGACATGGAATATGCAGTTAGCAAAGTATCAGAAACCCAGCAAGTGCTTCAGAAGGGGCAGCTAAGGCTAACTAAGGTTTGAAAGGACAGAGGAGGCAACTTTATGGAATGGAACATAAATTAAATTTGAAGTTAAAAAACTGGGTTGGAATTTTGGCATCTAACTCAGCTGTGAGACCCTTGGGCAACGTCATTAAATTTCTCTTAATTTCAGATTCCTTGAGGTCAATAAATGAATGTATTTGAAAGTGTATTAAAAACTTTATAATTCTGTGCAAGTATTCAGTATCAGCAAACAGGAAAGCCTTGCTCAGGCAATGTAATTGATTAGTTCCCTGCATTGGATTCTGGACTCTTGCTGTCTTAGTGCTGTAGGTGAGTGGCAACGTTAGGAACCAGCAGAGGTGAAGGTGTAAGGGCAGTAATCAAGAACGTCTGCCAAGCAGACTTCAGCAGCTGTGTTGAGTCAGGAAGTATGCAGCAATCTGAAATACCAAATCCAGAAAAATAACTAGAATCTAGCTTTTGAATTTCTATCAGTATTTAGCAACAGTATGGCCCGCTACCCTAAGTTAATAAAAATGAGCAGTATTCTTATGAGCTTTGTGTTATCTAACAGTGTATCTTAGCTAGCTAGTAGCAATTAATTTATAACTTCTACTGAAATGACTAAAATGGTTAAAAGTTCAATGACTAAATTGTAAGAACTGTTTTAGCAATTGTTTCTTCATGTATTATTTACTTCTAATTATTTAATTTCCCTACCCTATGATTTGACATTTTAATTTTATTATATATCTCTATTAAGGCTGAATCCATCAATTTGAACTATCTCACACTTACCCTTTAAAAAATTATTTTTAATAGGCCCAGCTTCTTCCCACCAACCCTTGAAGAACCTTCGAGACAGAAGAAACGCAGACCTCCCACTTTTTGACATGCACACTGTGACCCGGGAAGAGGGGGAAGGGATGGAGACAACTGACACTGAGTCTGTGTCTTCCACCAGCACACACACACAGTCTTTAGAGCAGCTGCTGAACTCTCCTGAAACTAAACTTGGTATGTTACTCTGCCTAAATATGGTTTTTTTCCTCCCTTTCCCTTCCCCTTCCCCTTTCCCTTCCTCTTCTCTTTCGTCTTTTTAGGGCTCTTTTATGAAGCACAAAAATGTTTTTCTTATTTAATTTTATTTTCTTCATTAATATTACTCTAAGTCACATATGGTTTTTTTGAGGCACTCCAATAAAATTTCTTTTCTCTGTTCCACCACCAGTTCAAATGGAAAGATTATGAAAGAAATCATTTTTTAAAATAAAATGTTAGCTACCCTAGGCTTGAACCAGAAATAGGTGGTTGGAAGTTCTGTAGTGGTATTAGAAAGTAGGATAAAACTATTCTCTCACCCTTTCAAGAAAATAACAATTTCCACTTGTTCCTCTTGATGAAGTAATGCTAAATTTGCATTTTTAAATGTAAAATTTTGGTATATTTTATTCTTACCTGTAACGAATATTACTGTTCATGATTCAGGGGGAATCTGCTTGTTACCTTCCTGAAGTTTCAGGATTACCTGGAATAAAGGCCATTGTATTCATGGTCACTGACCATGTGGGGTGGAAACTGCCAGTCATGGTTCCTTCAGGCAAATTTAATAGTGGTGACAAGAAGGCATCATGATAGAGTGGCAACAGACTCCAGAATCAGACTTGGCTTTGTGATGTTTACCAGAATTTCTTATCAACTCAGCCTGTTCTCTCATCTATAAAATTTGAATGATGATACCTACTCCACCACAAAAAAGATTCTTAAGACAGCCCATGATATGTGACCAGTAAATGTTAATGCTTCCCTCATTTACAAGTGAAATGACATGAGTTCTTGGAATATTAATAGATGGGAAGGGGATGCATAATAAAACTAATGAAATGGTCTAAAAATACAGTCCTGACACTAGGGCTCATAGGGCTTGTATTTAGTTAGATTACATGCTTTACAACAGAGATACTGTCTTATTTGAGTTTTATTCAACATGCAGCCCTTTCATAGAGGCATGTTGAATAGATGAATTGCAAAGAGATTCAGAGAGACCTATATAATATCACAGAGTAAGATATTTGTATTAAGATGTTTTTCTTAGTTAGAATCTTTTATCTATAATCTCTGATTTTGAAAATTAATTCTTGGAACAACATCTTGCAGAGCCTCCTTTATGGCATGCTGAGTTTACCAAAGAAGAATTGGTTCAAAAGCTGAATTCCACCTCAAAAAGTGCAGATCACTTAAACAGCCTGCTGAGGGAAACAGAAGCAACCAATGCAATCCTTATGGAGCAAATTAAGGTGAGGCCAAAAAACCTGGTCACCATGAAAACCACCAGTTTGGTTTCCTTGACATTCCATACGTATGTGCCCAAGTTTAAAAATTCACATTTCAGATGCATCCATAATGTCTTGATTCTTTATATTAAATTTCTGACAGTGAGAAATACTGCTTTTACATCTATTACATAAAGACTATTTTTTAATTCCTACTTTTTCTAAGAAACTATCATCGATTTAGAAATTAGATGTTCACAAGTCATTGTTCTACACATGCTTAAATAGAACCTTACACAGGTCCTTAAATTCTAAAGATAAACAGTGGAGCATTTCTAATTCAAACCATTCATCTGATGTTTATGGCACTGAACTACTTAACACGGTTTATGGGTGGAGATGGCACAGTGGCACAGGAAGCTTTTCCTAATTAAAGTGGACACCGGCAACATCTAGGAATGTTGTGGAGCAGTTGAGGATTACTCAAGTGAGATCTTTCCACCCTGGCTTGCTGGTAAATCACCTCTCAGGATATAGTCATACTATTATTGAGCAGTTCTGGTGAACAAGACCCTGGGCTTTGCATATATTATCTTATTTAATGTCATAATTGCTGGCTGAGAGAAAATTGAAGCTGGTAAATGGTGGAGCAAAATTCAAACTGATGTCTGTCTGAAAAGTGCATGCTTTTGCGCCTATACTTTGCTGCTCCAAATAAATCCATCCTGCCTCTGTGTAGGGCCACCAGCTGTCCTTGTCAGGTTAATTTTTCTAGAGCCGACTTATTCAGTAATTTACAGTAAAATGTTTCTACCATGACATCCCACCACTAAATACTTAACATTTTCCCACTAGTCAAAACATTATCACATCTAACAAATCACCATCTTGCCCAGTGAACCCAAATGACTTATTTAAATGTTATATTTCCACAAATATATACTCTCTTGTATAATTTCTTAGTCTTTTTTATTGTCACTTTTTTAAATGACCCTAGGTTTTAGGACAAAGTTGGCTAACTTTCCTGGACTAACCTGAAATAATGAAAATACAACAAAAGCTACAGCTTTGTTTCAACCCAGAAATCTTCCTCAAAGACTTTAACATACTATTACCTTTTTCATATCATCCTTTGCCCCGTTTTTCTGATAGTATTGTATTGTCTTACATTCTTGAATTTTAACTGTATCCTGAACTCAACTTCTGTTTTGCGTAAGTGCTATTAACTAGGGGCATCTTAACTGCCCGGGGCTCTGGGAGTAGGGCAGGGGTGGGGCCTTGTGGAAGCTGTGGATGTTCACTTCAGCCTGTTTTCAGGCTCTTCACACTACTCACAGTGTGTCTATTATTATCCCAGAGCCCCCGAGCCCCACTGGCTCAGTTTCTTTAGAGAGTAGAAGGCGGAGGGAGCATCATGGTACCAACCTATGGCCCTAGTTACTCCTTATGTCAACTTTCCATCAGTCCTGGAGTTTTCAGCCCCGTTTCCGTGATACCCTATGCTTCTGAGGCAGGAACTGATTGGTATTTACACAGGGTGCATCCTCTTCTCTTGTTGGTGGTACTTGGTAAGCTGCTAAACTGAGTCACTTTCACTTCTTCATCTGCTTCCTGGCTTCTTTATTGACATTTGCAGGAAGGGAGAGAGGTTTGAGGGGAAAGAGGGGGAAAATGCATGTATTCAGTATGCCATGTTTAACCATAAGCTCCTAAAACCTATTTTTAACTCATTTCTCCTAACACCAGCTTCTCAAAAGTGAAATAAGAAGATTGGAAAGAAATCAAGAGCGAGAAAAGTCTGTAGCTAACTTAGAATATTTGAAGAATGTCTTGCTACAGTTCATATTCCTGAAACCAGGTAGTGAAAGAGAGAGGCTTCTTCCTGTTATTGATACAATGTTGCAGCTCAGCCCTGAAGAAAAGGGAAAACTTGCTGCAATTGCTCAAGGTGGGTGAAAGCAGAGTCTCACAACTTCTGTTTTATAACTTACATTAAATGTTGGCCTTGTGGTTGAGAATTTGTATGTGTGCTTATAATCTTTTTCATGACACTATGACTTTTAAAATTATAACTTTTAAATTTTGTTCATTTGGATTGGTTCTATCGTATGTGTAAGCTATGACTAGATTTGAAAAGCTGAATTTTTAGTATTTTAGTATTTGGGAACAACTATAGTACATTTATATAATTTTAACATTTAGCAAAATATAATATAATGCTTAGTTTGATTTTCTAGCTCTTTAAAAAGTGGATTTGTATCCTGGTGTTGGGTACTGGTGTTGAGCTCAATGTGGTTTAGTTGTATATCATACTTTTGATATGTATTGACTTGTTCCTTTCCTAGCTCAGCCCTCTTTCTGCTTCCCAGATAGTCTAGGGATACCAGAGTCATATAGCGCAACACTTGGTCCACATCCAGCACTGCAATTTCTAGGCAAATGCAGCTTTAAAACTGTCTTGTAGGCCAGGTGTGGTGGCTCACGCCTATAATCCTAGCACTCTGGGAGGCCGAGGCGGGTGGATAGCTCAAGGTCAGGAGTTCAAGACCAGCCTGAGCAAGAGCGAGACCCCGTCTCTACTATAAATAGAAAGAAATTAATTGGCCAACTAAAA
>CAUYRT010067011.1:0-33444 GCA_963574885.1 Lepilemur ruficaudatus | reverse complement strand
GCAATAGTGAATTGTGCTGCCATAAACATTCGGGTGCAGATGTCTTTATCATAGAATGTCTTATGCTCTTTTGGGTAGATGCCTAATAATGCTATTGCTGGATCGAATGGTAATTCTATTTTTAGCTCTTTGAGGAATCTCCAGATTCTTTTCCACAGAGATTGACCTCTATCAAAAACTCCCAAAACAACAAATGCTGGCGAGGATGTGGAGAGACAGGAACACTCTTACACTGCTGGTGAGAAAAATTTTTTTAAAGACTCATCAGGTCAGAGTTTTACTGTGAATCATATATTTGCTTATTTTGTTATTATCCTGATTCACGAAATCTTGGAATAAACATGGTTAAAGCATTTCCTCAAAGAAGGAAAAGTGTATCCATGACTATGTTGCAAATGTTCCATTATCTGAAGTATTGAGTAATTGCATCGTGGTCCAATTATTTAATCATTCGGGACTTTGTTAGACTGCCGGTGATTCCATATTTCATTTAACAGAAGAAATAATCTGGAGGAGAAAAATGAGAATAAATAAAAACAAAATAGAAGTACTTACTACTGAGGTCTGAATGCTTATTTCCCTGCCCTCCCCTCCAAATTTGTATGTCGATCTCCTCTCTCCCAAGGTAATGGTATTAGGAGATGGGAACTTTGAGAGGTGAATTGGTTTGGGGGACAGAATCCTCATGAATGGGATTAGTGTCCTTATAAAAGAGACCAGAGAGGGATATTCCTTGCCCCTTCTGCCTTAGGAGGTTACAATGAGAAGAAGACTGTCTTTAAGGAAATGAGCAGCCACCAGACACTCAATTCGTCAGCCTCTTGATCTTGGACTTCTCAGCCTCCATAACTGTGAAGATAAAATTTCTGTTGCTTATGAGCCACCAAATCTTTGGTATTTTTTTATAGCAGCTCATGCAGAGTAAGACAAACAGTACAAACAATTACAATTCTCTTAGCATTTTGCTTCATTAATGAATTATATAAAAGTTTAATTAAAACACATATGTACTCATTTCATGATTGGCAGAGGAGAGATATTTTTAAAGAAACAAAAATCAGATGTAGTATTTCCCTTCTAATACTGTTATAACTTACTTTGTGTTTGCTTCTCAACAAATCCTGCGTAGAGTGTAGCTTTTGTGTCCTGAATTTTATTTTTGATGGGTATACCAGAGCTGACCTATATTCATTTCTGATTTTTCTTTAGTAGTAACATATAGTCAGTATTAAGACTACCGTTCTTCAGTCTCTTTATTAAGTGGTTAATGATTTGTAAACAAACATTTAAAAGCTTATTAAGGAAAAAAAAAACCTTGTGAAAAGTTATTCCCTAGTGTGATCCAATTTTTGTAAATTGAATCTGGGTAGGAGAGTAGAATTAATATTTTATACTGCAAGAAGTTGTACAATGTCTTCCAAGACAAAAACTCCTTTAAAGTTCTTAAAATATTATATTCTGATTCAGTTCTGTAGGCTTGATTAACAAGGCCCACTCCAGATCAAAGCCTCTGATTCATAGACAAGGAGAGCTTTGGCACAATTTTGTTTGTGCTTAGAAGTAAAAATTTGAGTTGAAGTTTGATATTTGTTGTCTAAGAAAAAAAAATTACAATGAATTACCTATTTTTGTTTATGTGATATTAAATACATTACATAACTTTCTATGTATTTAAGAAGTTTGATAATAAAAAAATATTTACAATGAGCAAGAAAGGAAATTCTTTTTTATAATTCCTTAGACTTATGAAAGAAATACACGAGAAAGAACATAAAAAATGTACATAATTATTTTTATTCTATTATGTTCCATTAATTGCTTATTTGTTTACTCAGATAGTGCATGCTTTATGAGGGTGGAAGTTATGTTTATCCATCTTTCTCAGTTAATTTTGTTATTTATTTCAATTCTCTAGCTAATTTTTTTGATATCTCATTGCAACCCAGGCATGGGTAACAATTCAATTTCTATTATTTTCATAGATGCAATCTGATAAATATTGATATTCACCACTCCTTTCTTCTCTATTATTGATTGTATATTCTCTGATATGCTAGCAATTGCAGAATTTACATTGGATTTTACTGTATTTTCAAAGACACTGTTCAATCTGATGAATTTGTTTTTTATTTTATTTATGTTGGAGACAGAGTCTCACTCTGTTGCCTAGGCTAAGAGTGCCGTGGCGTCAGCCTAGCTCACAGCAATCTCAGACTCCTGGGCTCAAGCGATCCTTCTGCCTCAGCCTCCAGAGTAGCTGGGACTACAGGCATGAGCCACCATGCTCGGCTAATTTTTTCTATATATTTTTACTTGTTCAGCTAATTTCTTTCTATTTATTTTAGTAGAGATAGGATCTGGCTTTTGCTCAGGCTGGTCTCAAACTCCTGACCTCAAGCAAACCTCCCTCCTCGGCCGCCCAGAGTGCTAGGATTACAGGCATGAGCCACCGCACCCGGCCAATGTGATGAGTTCTTTGAGAATTCTCCTTACAGATCACCAAAGTCCTAATGATGTCACCCAGCACTTTAACACTCCTGAGTTAGTTAGCAATTATAGTAAATACTCCATTCCCATTATTCTAACTTATTTCCATGATGATATTTAGGTGGGAGTTGGATGTTATAGGTTGGAAAATCCATACACTTTATTTTATTTTATTATATTTTTAGTTATATTCAGTTGTTTTATAAAGTTACAGATTTTCTAAGCCTTTTAAAATCAAATCTGAAAAATGAGAAACTGTCCATTTGTGGTAAAACTTTGTCTAAATGTTTAGCTGATGAATACATCGTTAAGACACTTTCAGAGTAAAGAATTGCACTGTTGATACTGTAGACATGTGTTAGAAAACAAAAAAGATTAAGATATCTTGCCAGGCAAATTTAGTTGTTTACGTCTAGTGTAGAGTGTTAAACCGTAAGTAATGCATTGACTTCCATGGGTCTTTAGGCAGCAGGGAAAGCTTCAGCAAGTATCTTTATGTTTTCATTAAAACATAAGTTGGTCTTACAGAAAAGTGTTTCCTTTGAAAGGATAATAAAATGGTCATTTAGTGACTAGGCTAGCCAAAGGCCAGAGGGAAGTATACACAAATAACAAAATTACTTTATACATATAATTTTATTTCAAATATTTCAGTAAATTCTGAAAAAGAAGTAGATTACATTAAAAATGTACAAATGTGTTAGGGTGTTTTCATTAGTTTTCTTTTTTAATTCAACACATTTCTTCTTTAATTTATTGAATGAAGTTCTGGGATTATAGCAAGTAGCATAACATGAAATTCACAAGTTTTAAAAAATTTTCTCAGTATTATTTGATTAATATGTAAGCACACTGAAGATGGATGCATGCTTATACCAAGCTTCCCAGAACAGGAAAATCAACCAACTAAACAACTAACCAATCAATAAACCAAAAGTATTTTTAAAACTTTCAAAGAAAATTTTTTTTAACTTATTGATTCTGACAATTTATGGGGATCAATTGAAATAGAAACAATATGAGTTTAGGTGGTATACATACGATAGACCATTTAAACCTCAAATCACTCATATTCTATTTTGTGGCTCTTATCTTTTGGTTTACTATCTTGGATGACTGTTCTGGCTTCTTAGACATGTACAGACAGAGTAGTTGTAATAAGGTATTGATCTAACTGGAATATAAATATAAGCATCCCTGATTTTCAGTGTATGCAGAATAGACCTTTTGTGTCAATGGTAATTTTAACATAACGTGACACATTATCACTACACATTTATATTTCTTCATATGTAACTAACACTTCAGAGGAGGAAAGTATAAATAAAACAATGTCAGATATATAGGAAAGTGTCTTAAAAAAATACATGTCAAAGATTTTTTCCTAAGCCATTTTTTTCCCATAAATAGAATGGTTACTCCTACACCCATTAGACACATGAAATAAACAGAGTCTATTCTTTTTTTAAAAAAAAAAAATCACCTTTGAGAGGGATGGCAAATAAAGGTATGATAGTAAAGAAAAAGTTATTTCACATTATATTTGTAGAAGAATATAATAAAAATGTTATCATTTAAGAACATCAAGATGCAGGAAATTCTTTCTATGAAGGCATATATTAGCAATAGCAATATGACTTTAAAGATGTTTGCTAGAAATTCTGAAGACCCAGTGTTGGCAGTATAAATGCAATGTTCTATGAAGCTTTATGTATTTTATATGTAAGTGTAAAAGGAAGGGTAATTGTACCTAACATTCACATGAATAAAATAAAGAATCTAGGCTCACCTTATTTTTTTTAAATTTCAAAATCGAAACAAAGTAAAAATATATACTGATTGTTCTGTATATCAATGGTTAAAAACTACCTGAAACTAATAATCCAGTACAAAAATGTTTATTGAAAATTGTTTCTGGTTTTATATTCCAGTATTGATAAAAATAACTGATCATTTAACTACTGAAAAGTGTACATGCACACATATATGCATGGGGTATGTGCATGGATGGTATTAATTCAATGTTCTATTTTTTTTTAAAGACTCCTTTCCTATTATTGGATCATTTTTTATATTGCCATAGCTAATTTTTCCTTTAGAATGCAATTTTTGTTGGAAGCTTTTCAAGTTTTCTTATTA
Source organism: Lepilemur ruficaudatus (assembly GCA_963574885.1). Classification (NCBI taxonomy): domain Eukaryota; kingdom Metazoa; phylum Chordata; class Mammalia; order Primates; family Lepilemuridae; genus Lepilemur; species Lepilemur ruficaudatus. Next base: position 28,818 of record CAUYRT010067011.1, on the reverse strand, counting down.
AATTGAGTTCATTTTAAGTTGCATGAGACTTGGATAAAAACAATTATATGTACCTACATGTATAAACCGAGATATGTATATGTCTACATATATATCTATGTAGACATATGTTTCATAAAATGTATTTTGAAGAGATGTAGAACTGGGGATCATCTTGAAAAACAAACTGAAAAGGTTACACAGAGGCATACAATGAATTCATCAAACTCTCTTTAGTGCCCCTTAGGTCTATTTTGGGGGAGTCACTCTTGGAAATAGCCAGTACTTTCTGTGATATAATTGACTACATCCATACATATGATCAGAATTAGGTGTATGATTTTCTGACTCTGGGTTTAGTTTTTCATTGTTGTCTTTTTATCGCTTATTCAAGGTCAATTTGACCCTGGAGAACAACATAACATCATTTATTTCTAAGATCAATACTTTTTAAATAAAATAGCAGATGTCTTGGATCTAGGTAACTCCCTAAGTGTGTGATTCAGGTGATAGCCATAGGAAATTAATGCAAATTTCTAAGACAAAGAATAAACTACTGGAAGTCCCAGGACTGCATTCCTAAGAAACCTTACTCAAAATCTCCATATCTTCCTTCATAAGTTTAGATTCTTTTTTTTGCTATAACAAGATGAACAGAATTGTAAGAATTCTGATTACCCAACGTTAAGGAATAAAATGAATTAAGTAATATTAAATGTCAATAACTCTAACTATCTTAAAAGATGCATCCTTAAGATTAGTAGCCTCTGTAGGAGGCAATACTAAAGATAATACTCATTCGTTACTATTTATTGCTCAGCTTTTCTTCATTTGCTTTCCAGAATGAGTGCTCCTTTCACATCACATCCCTGTGCTGTCTGACCACGGTTTAAAAGGCCAAGGTGAAAACTGCATTGCATTCCTGTTGACAGTGCTTTTATTGATTACGTGGTTTGGGAATAATGTTGAACTATAGAAAAGTTTTTACACTGTCAAACCCTGATTTTATTTACTCAGTAACTGCTTTGGGGACTGGAATAGTTTTTAATTTTCCCCAATTTCCAAAAGCGAGACTTTCCCTCCTTAAGAAACACAATGTCTAGTCAGTTTGAATTTTTATCACCACAAGGTTTCACTTATGTTATTTATTAACTATTATTAATATAATTATAAGCTATAATATCAATCTAGATAGGTGTTAAATATGGTATTAACCCTGAATTTCCTAGTAACTAGGAATTTGTTAGTCACCGTGCCCCAAAGATACTGTATGAGGACAACGGTGCTGGCACAACTCTGTTCCCACGACTGCAGAGCACTTTTGCTAGGAATCAACTATACGTAAGTGTCTTATTTATTGAAAACGTTGGACTAGTTATTCTCTTTAGTGCCCTTTATTATAAGGAAAGTCTGTTTTGGGGGATTCACTTTTAGAAATAGCCAGTACTTTCTGTGATATAATTGACTACATACCTACGTATGATCAGAATTAGGTGTACAATTTTCTGACTCTAGGTTTAGTTTTTCATTGTTGAATTTTTTATGGCTTATTCAAGGTCAATTCAACCATGGAGAACAACACAACATCATTTCCTCCTGGGTCTTTTTCTTATATTATTTCTTATATGGGTGTATTTTTCTTATATTTTTTCCATGAGTCAGTTACATTAATTTTATACTTTGTGCTTTATTTCATAAGAGAATTTCATACTAAAGCAGACTGAACAGATGCCAATTGTCATTGAATTTGATTTCCCATTTAGTAATTTCCAATTTTCTTTTCCCTAGAAAATCTCATTTATTGTTTTTTTTTTCAGAAATAAAGACATTGCCCACAATGGATTTTATAAAACTAGTAATGATTAGAAATTCAGAATTTAGGTATAATATAGCTATTACTAACTTGTAAATGAAGGGAAACACACTCTGTTTTCTATATTCTCACTCATCGAACATTTCTGACACCAAACATTTGGGAGTTTTCCCACACCAACCAATTCTCAAACTTTCTGGACACTAACCGGAAGTCCTACAATTCAATTCTAATACAAATACAAACTACCTGGAGTTAGTGTGTACCCCACAGGTTAAGGGCTCAGTTCCACAAGATTGCCACCCCCTTCAGATGCCAATCACAAGATGTGGGTTTCCAGGTTACCTACACTTCTGTGTTGGCTACAAATAGGGGATTCCCATACATCCTCCTCAAGTTCAATAATTTGCTATGATGGCTCACATATCTCAGGGAAAAACCTAAATTTTGCTGGTTTATTATAAAAGACATATATAATCAACAGCCAGATGAAGAGATACATAAGGCAACGTCCTTATCCCAACCTATAAAACTGTAAGATAATATATTTCTGTTGTTTGGATGACTAAGCTTGTGGTAATTAGTTACAGCAGCAATAGAGAATTAATACAGTATTTTTTTCTTTTTTAATTTTTAAATTTTTTTCAAAATATTAAAGGGGTCCAAATGTTTTTGTTACACGGATAGCTTTTATAATGGTTAAGTCAGGGCTGCAAGTGTTCCCATCACCAGAATAGTGTTCCTTGTACCTGTTAGGTCAGTTTTTACCCCTTCCCTTTTCCCCCTTATCCCCCTTCTTGATTTACAATGACTTTTACTTCTCTCTGTCCCCGTGTGTGCCCATCAATTAGTTCCAAATTATTAGAGAGTACATGTGCTGTTTGTTTTCCATTCTTGAGATATTTCACTTAGGATAATGGTCTCCAGTTCTATCCAAATTGCAGCAAAATATATTAATTCATTTTTTTATGGCTGATTAATGTTGCATGGTATATATTAATATATATCACATTTTGTTAATCCACTCATAAATTGATGAGCACTTAGGTTGATTCCACATTTTGCCTCCTTCCTCTTTCATTCCTGGCTCAGACTAGTTTTCTTATTATTAAAAGAGCTGCATTTAATCAAGCTGTGCTATACTTATGCATGTTACAGAAAGCTTATGACATTCTACATGAAAATGTGTTCATGTATGTTTCATCAATCCTTCAAAATTTAGGAAAGTATATATGTCTCTCTTTTTTTCCAGTAGTAGCTGTGTTTTCTTTGATAACATCTTTGTTTTTTTCATTAATGTTATGGTATTAAATGAAGAACACCATAATATCAATGACAGATTCATTAATTCCTTAGATTTTCCTAGTAGTTATAAAACTGTTCTGCCTATCATCTGAGATTGCTGGGACCACTCTTTACCTTGAGCATTCTTAGTTAATACTTGGGACCATTTTTCCATGGACTGATAAATGCCACCATTTAAGGTGCTGATTTTTCATTTATGTTTTTACTTCTATTTTTTTTCTATTACTGCCTCTACTATTCTAATAGTTTCTTTCTACTAACTACAAATAGTTGGAGGTTAGTAGAAACTATTTAGAAAAGCAAAATTGATGCAGCCAGTATCCAGGGCCCTCCACTCCAAAGCTACACAGGAAGTAGCAATGTAGGTATATACCATTGTCTAACATTCTGTTTAGAAGATTGTAAAGGCCTCTTAGTCACTACTATCAGTTCTGTCTGGATCAGAGATGATAGCTGAGAGGCATCTCAATCTTCTTCCAGATGCAAACAGGTTTTCTAAGTGCCTGGGAATCCCTTTCTTGCCTACTGAACACTAATCCAACTAAGCCACTTAAATGCTTTTATTTTATTTTAAAGGTAAAATAGGAAAAATATGAGAATACTTCCTATTAATAAAATCAGTTACATTGCACAGAAAAACACAGCCATTTTTATGTGATTGATATCATCAAATTCAATCCTAGAACCTTGGCACTGCCAATGTAGAGATACCCTTTTTTTCTGAAATGAGTGTTAGACTTTTGACTTATGCTTTTTCAGATAATTGTCAAAATGTATTCTTTTAAAAAAATTATCTCTTAGCTCTTAAATGACTATCTATGCAGAAAAATAAAAAGTGCTATATTTTATATTTCAAATGCAGTTCAAATTTTTGGTCTATTAATAATTATGTAAAATGGTAAGAATCAATGTATGTCAAAAATTTGTGCCTGATTTTCTATCAGATATGTCTGTTATAAAATGTCATTATCGAAGTAAGGAAATCTCTACTAAAAAAAGCAAAATTAACTTGAAACTATCATGAGCTATGAAATGCTCATGATACACACACAGGGTTTTGAAGGAAATATTTCAAATTCTACCTCACACTTGTGTCAACAAGACTGTTCAATGTGTTAAATGACTGTCATCTGTAATTAGTATATTATGAGCAACAAGGTAGGCATTAACATCAGGTGGGTGTTACATCAAATAGAAGATTATATTAAAGAATTGTATGGCAATTGCTGTTGAGAATAGAGATATACACTGAATACAGATAGCACATTTACAACCTTTTGCTAAAATGTTAACTAAATTTTTCCTTTAGCTTTTCCCAGAATGTGTGTTTTTATCCAGAAAATGATGCATGCTTTTAATTTTAGTGACATGCTACATTGATGCTATGCCATATGACTATTTATCACTGTTATTATGCTGCTACACTTTAGGTGATTCATAAAAGGAACCAGCTTGCTTCCAAAATCTACTGTTTCCTCATTTAGATTCCTGACATCATGCTCTGTTGTCAAATGCAAAACATACTGTACTTACTGTCTTGTGAATTTGTTTCTTTGTTAATAAGGTCACTCAAATGTAGCATTTAAGAATTGTAAATTGTGCTTTATAGTTTAATTAATGGCTAAAGGCAGAAAAATCAGAGATTGTTCTTTACAATGCTCTATCCAGCTTGTTTTGTTTTTTAATTTTCTTATTATTGTCATTGCTTTTTATACAACTAGGAAAATGCTCCTATATTTTTTCTTGATTTTCTTATTTTAAGGGCATTATTGTTTTGAGAATAATGATACTATTGTCAGTATCTCCAATAACGATAATAATAATAGCTCACACTTCCATGGCACTTTTTATGGCCCACAACCAGTTCTAGACTTTACATATATTAACCCAGCCTTCATAGCAGTCCTTTGAAATCATTACTATTATCCCATTTCATAGGTGACACTGACATACAGGAAAATCAAAAAAGTTGTACAGTTACTGGTTGATGGGACTTGGATTTGAACTCCCAGTATTCTGGCTCCAGAATCTATGCTTTTAGCCTTCACAATAAACCTGTTAAAAATAATTAAAAGCAATTCATATAAATTTTCTCATATGAACAATAGTGACAGAATGCCAATAATTTTTTAAGTGTTGATGGTATTTTTCTTTCTAGTGTTTGAAAATTTTTGGTAAAATTTTGTGAAAATATTTTTAAAGTCTCTAAATAGAATCACATTATTCTCCTTTTAGTCCATATTTTTATAAAGCTCTAGTGCTGCTTATTTGCAGGTGCTACATCTTGCTACAGACTATATATTGTTTTCTAAGGAAGGTTACATTTGCTGAAATGTTAAGTGATCTTAAACCATAACAAAGTTTGTATAAATTTCCAGTAAAGTGAAATGGGGTCCCAATGTTGGATGGGAGTCACATTTACATTTATAAGTTTTATCAAATTCTTTCAAAATTCTAAGATGGGCATTGTCTAGGTTAGATGACTCACTTTGCATAGCTTCTTTGCCCTACAGGAAACATTTTAAATGGATAAAAATAAATTGGGAAAACTGTCATACAGACAGGTTTGGTTCCTTGACAGAGTTTCCAGTTTAATTTAACGAACTCAGTGGTGGGCACTTTCGTGAGGTGGCTCTATTGGAGCCTGTTAGGATATTGGTACCATCAAATCAGCTGTAGAACAAGAAGAAAACTGGGGCCAAATGGTGACCTCCCTGGACCATAAAGCAGGAACTGTGATCAAACAACAGCATTGCAAGCGCTGATCCCACCAAATGCAGCTAGAAAGCCCGAGGTCCAATACTAATATGATTGAGCTTAGGCATGATTTGGGAACTCATCAATCCTGAGAGGGCCAAGCTTGTTAATGGAGCACAGTGACAGAGCAAAGATAATATCCCTAAGCAATTATTGGCCTGTGTGACTCTAGTACAGTATATACTCAGAAGGCAATAAAAGAACACACAAAAAGCTGACCATAGTATTAGTGACCAATGAAACTTTCTGCTGTTGAGAACCAGAATATAGACTAAAATACCTTGTAGGATGATTAATTAAGGATGAGAAGGGGATTAAGCAGACAAGGCCACATAAATGGGAAAGAGGGGTAGAGGAGAACACCTGTCTTGTTCAGCTGTCTATTTATTCTGAGCACCCAAATGCCATATCTTCATTCATAACATTATCATCCTACTAATTTCTGATCATCCATAATATTAAACTAAGGAAAACAGAATAGTAGAATCAAAAGAGGTCTTCCATAAATAAATAACATCTAAAGTAACAGAACATATTTAGACTATGAATAAGGGTCATAGGATTATACTTCTACTGAACGCTTGGTGAAAAGATTAATTCTCTGTTTAGGAAAAATGATTGCTGAAATTTTTGTGCTTAATTTGTTATTATAATTAAAAATAAATATATTTGAATTAGATTAGAAATAGACTCAAGAGAAATGCTAAGAAATTTTTATAAATATAATATGCCATCATTTTTTTCCCTGAAAATGAATTCTAGGGTATTGATTCATTCTTGGTGGTGAAATTTTGCTGGAGACCACAGAGAAAAGGTTAGTTTTCTGTTAAATTACTTTCATTATGTTGTCTGAGAAGGTAAAAGACAGGTTAATTTGAAATTGCAATTACATCTTGGCACCAAATATATCTGGATTAAATATAACAAGGTTTTTTTTTTTTTTTTTAGTAACAATTTTAAATAAGTGAAATTAGCTTAAGTGTTTTTAAGGCTGCCATTTTAAGTAAATATCCAGGATCTTGGATATTTAAAATTAAAATGTAATACTTTTGAAATAACTGTGATTTTTAAATAACTGATTTTAATGGAAAATTAGAAATTCAGCAAGAATATTTTGTTTCTATTTTTATCATATAGATCAATATCATGAAACATATTTTTTTAGTAGACAGAAAATTATGTTTACAGTGGAAAACTATTGTCATTGATTACACAGTAGAACTCTACATCTCATTTAATACATAATTTGCCATTATGTAAATTTTTCATAATATCAAGTATTAGGTCATTTTCGCTATACTATTGATAGATTTATAGGAAGAGAAGAAAAACATTTGTCGGTTCTATTATGTGCTGATGCCTTATACATATTGTCTCAGTTATCAGAACAGAAATTGAAGCTCAGAGAAGTTAAATAATTTACCCAAATCACAAGAGTAGTAAACGGATTTCTAGAAAAGATTTATACTTAGGCCTGTCAGACTCCACATGTAAGCTTTTGGTCCCATGCCCTTCAGAGACATTTTTCTCAGGTTGCTGGCCTGAGCCACCAGGGCTACATATGTGCTGGCCTTGCTGCTGCCAGTGCGGGATTCTGAGCCTGCCAGAGAAGTGCCAACAAGGCTGCACCCAGCATAGCTTCCAGCTATTTCATAGCTTCTAGAAAGGACATGTGAAATTCCTGTAGCCAACAGCAGATTACTTGGTCTGCACAGTGGCATACTGCTCGGTAAAGCAGCTTATTGATTTGAGAACCAAGACCGTCTACCTCCATACTCAACCCAACACTGAGGATGGAAACGACGCCTCTCTGTCTGTGATAGCAGGACTTTGCCAGTTCACTGTCCCTGTTGGCAACAGTGTATTTTTCAGGGATCCTCCTGCCCAGATAGTTTGTTCACTACAGGAACTTCTCAAACACTCATCTACTCCTCTGCAGAAAATATCAATAGATATCAAAGCATCAAAGGTCAGTTTTCTGCAAAATTATTTTCATCACAATATCCCCAAAGAAAAAAATAATAATTTAAAATTGCAATTTGAGTTTAAGCCCTAAGATTTTTGAATGCCTTCTCCAATTCTGAATGTTTGCATCTTGATTCTTACCTAACCCTAATCAAGCCCCCTCTTTGAAAGAACTGTCTTTAGTCAATTTCCAATTATCTATAATTTCTGACCTGATATTTGCCATTTGTATGTCTTATTAGGTGAAGTGTCCATTCAAATATTTTTGTCCATTTTTTTAAATTGGATTGTCATAAGATGACATCAGATGGTTGAATTGTAAGAGTGTATTACATATTCTGGTTTCAAGTCTTACATCAGAAAAATGTTTTGCTTCTCTGTGGCTTATATTTTCCTTTTCTTAATGGTGTCTTTTGAAAAATAAGATAATAAATTTTTATTAAGAAAAGGCAATATATGTAACTAAAACCTTTGTACCCCCATAATATTCTGAAATTTAAAAAAAGAAAATAAATAAATAAGAAAAGTTTATCATTTTTATTTCTTTTAGGAATTATGCTTGTGTTATATTTGAGAAATATTTTCCTAATCCAAATCTTTTCTGTTTTCTGTTAATGAATTTGTATAGTTTTGCACTTAAATTTGGGCCTACAATCCTGTTAATGGAAAAAAAAAAGCCAAATTGTAAAATAATTTTAAAAAGATTTATTCTGAGCCAAATTTGAACATCATGACCCAGATCCACATCCAAGAAGCCTTGAGCAAGTGGACTCTCTATGGCTGGGTTACAGTTTGGTTTTATACATTTCAGGGAGACAGGGGTTACAGGTAAAGTCATAAATCAATACGTGGGAGACATACATTGGTTTGGCCCAAAAAGGTGGGCCATCTCGAAGTGGGGCTTATAGGTTTAAAGATTCTTTGACTTGTAATTGGTTAAAGACATGAAGCTTTGTCTAAAGGATTGGAATGTTTTAACACAAGGAGCTATTTATCAGAGATAAGCCACCAGACATATATTTGTTGTGCAAATTGAGGAACTGCAGGTTTGTCTTACATACCCTTAGGCCTATTAATGGGTTACAAAGGATGTCCCCAAGAAGGGAGGGGAGCATGATGAGACATGTCCGACTTCCCTCCTCCTGGTAGGCAATTTAGTTTTAGGATATTCCTTTGGCCACAAGGGGGTCCATTCAGTCAGCCGGTGGGGTGGTGGGGGGAGCCTTAAGATTTTATTTTAGTTGACAATCCATTGCAAGTTATGTTTTGTGTGTGATGTGAAGTAATAGTTTAAGCTTATTCTTTCTTTTCATGCCATGTGTTTCTCCAATTGCTCTAGAACCATTTTTTTTTTTTTTTTTTTGAAAAGCTCATCCTTTCTCTACTGAATTACCTTGGTACTTCTGTTGCAGATCAATTCATCTTATACGTTTGGGTTTCTTTCTGGACTCTCTATTGTGCTCCATTGATCCGTGTCTACTCTAATGCCAACACTGCATTCCTGATTCCTATACCTTGCAAGTAAGTTGCAAAATTAAGTAGTGTGTCTCCTAAATTTATTCTTCTTTTTTCATTTTTTTTCTTTTTGGCTATTCTAAGTTCTTTGCATTTCCAGCAAGTCAATTTCTATTTTAAAAAGATATAAATATAGTTGGGGAGAATTACCATCTTAATGATATTTAATATTCCAATTCAACATAACTCTGCTTCTCTAGGTCTTTCACTTTTCTCAATAATGCTTTGTGGTTTTCAGTGCGTAGGGCATTCCCTTTTGTTGACAAATTTATTCTTAAGTAGTTTATTTTTGGTATTCAATTATGAATGGGATTGTTTTCTTAATTTCACTTTTAGATTTTTCATTACTAACATGCAGAGACAATTTTTAAAAGTTTTATTTTTATGTCTCATGTAATTTTTGATTTTTGTATACTAATCTTGTATCCACAAATTTGCTACTATTTGTTCTAACATTTTTTTTTCTTCTTCCTTTTTTTTTTTTTTGGCTAGATTCCTTAGGATCTTATAAATATCAGAATATATTTCCTGGTAATAAAGACAATATTACTTTCTCTTTTTTAATTCAAATGGCTTTAATTACTTAAAGTTTCTATTGGCTAGAAACTGCAGTACAATATTGAATAAGCATTGAGAGAGATAATATCTATGATTTATCCCTGATATTACTGGGAAAACATTTAGTCATTCACCATTTGTATAATATGTGCTATAGTCTTTTTGTTTTTAGGTATTTTTTATTTTTTTCTAGATCTGTTTCATGAGTTTTGGAAACTTCCCTTCTGTTTCCAGTTTGTTGAGTTTGCTGAATTTTTGTCATGAACAAATTTATGTTTTTAATTTCATTTATTGAGATTATTGAAATGACCGTATGTTTTTACTCTTTGTTAATATGACATATGACATTAATATATTTTCAGAACTGGCTTTGCATTCTTGATGTGAAATCCACTTGATCATGTTGTATAAGCCTTTTTAGAAGTTGCTGGTTTCAATTTTCTAATACTTTGTAAAGGACATTTATATTGATGTTTATGAGGTATATTGTATGGTAGTTTTCTTTTCTCGTGATACCTTAGTCCAGCTTTGGGTATCAGGGTAATAATGACTTCATAAAATGAGTTGTGAAGTCATTCTTCCTTCTCTATTTATTGAAAATATTTTTGTAGGGTTGGTACTATTTTTTCTTAAATGTTTGTTAGAATTTACCAGTGAAGCCATCTGTACCTGTACTTTTCTTTACTAAAAAAAAATTTAAATATGAATTTAATTTATTTGCTTGGTATAGATTTCATTTTTTTCTTGAGTCAGTTTTGTTATTTTTGGTCCTTCTTGAAGTTTGTCTATTTTACTTAACTATTGAAATTGTTAACATAAAGTTATTTAGAACATTCCCTTATAATACTTTTAACTTCTGTGGGGACTATTGTGAAGATATCTCTTTCATTCTTGATTTTGGTAATTCATATTGTTGGTTGTTTTACTAAATTCTCATTTAGATTTTGTCTGTGAAGCTCTCCTGTGGTGATAACAATGAAATCCTCATGTCTGTGTTTCCCAATAGCATCCATTCATTGTTCAGATAATTCTGGTCCATTTTCATGCAGAAGATACTTTCCTATCACGCCAATATCCAACTAAGGCCTGAGTATAGTTAGTCTGTTATTGTTCTGCTGGATTCCCTTTTAATTTTTCAACTCTTAGTTATGCTTTACCCTGGGGTCCTAATTACACAGAATTTGCAGTCTTCTTCTATCAAGATACAGGACATCTGCATGTCCATCTATAATAATTGTATCACTTTGAAACTCATCCAGTAATTATTTTAATATGTTATGACTCTTGGGCATGGGACCAAGCCACAAAATTGTTTTCTCCTTCATCTGTAGAACAAAATTTGAAGCAGCTGATCCAATACTATTTACTTAGACCTGATGTTAACAATTTATAGCCACACATACTAAGATTCTCTATTGTACCTGTAACTCAGCTGTCTCTGGTTGAAAAGCAACAAATTATATTCTTCCGATGAAAGCATACGAAGATCTAATATTATCTAAAGTCACTTATTATGCCTGGCCAAGAGGCCCCATGAAGATCAGGGTTAAACTGCATCAGCCCTCAGTGCAAGTTCTGTGTCTTTACTGTAGCCTGTGGCCAACTTAGAAGATCTCCACATTTACAGAGACCTGTTAGTGTTTTCTGAGACCCATACTCACTAGCTCAAGAATAGGCTAGATATATAAAGGACTATTAACCTTCACACAATGTGATTTTTCATGTGGATTGGAAATTCAACTAAAACTCAGCTGTCAAGCTCCCAACCATAAAAATACAACCACATTGCACAAATACAGGCCGATGCAAACCTCCCACACGGTCTGCATTAATGCAGCTTCTCCAGCACTTACAGCCTCTTGATCGAGGCTCTGCCAGATGCCTCCTTCTCACTATATTACTCCCCAAATGTCCATCTTATGATTTCCATTTTCAGTGCACTAAAGCTTAACAACACTTTCTTGAATTTAAACCACTATTCACACAACTTTCAGAACCACTTCCTTCCCCCTTCACTTTTTCAAGGAAGGAAATCATGCCTTAGTAAGCCTTACAGGCTGGAAGAAGGAGAAGGCATGATGTCCCTACAGGCAGGTGACCACATGCGTCCTCTGAAAGAGAGAGAAAGGGGCTGGAAAATAATCCTATTAATTTACTCTTCTCTCTCTGAGGAGGAACAATTGAACAGAGAAAGGCAAGGAATGCTTTGATGATAAAACTCTACATGGAAGGAGATAGTAGGATTGGGAAAAAACTGTTCTTTCCTAACATAACTCATGGTCACATTGTTGCTGACTTCATAATTCTTATTTCCCGCAAGTCAACAGAAATTGGCTGGAGACCAAAAAAGACATTTAAACAGGCAAGGCTTTATTGGGCCTTTCGCTTGAACAGAAGGGAGACAGTATCAGTTAAGAAACCAGACTGGCTCCCTGAACGAAAAGGCTGGGGAACTTTTAAGATGGGAAAGAGAGATAAAGTTTAGGGGCAGCATTGAAATCATAGCACGTAGAGGCATAGTTTTGCCGGCAGCTGCCCATCCAGTGATCATACTTCTTCATACACTGCATGTCTCATTAGCATGTTAAATCTCCACATTTGGGTGTGACTTTTGGCATTAAAATAACGGAAAAGGTGAGTGGTCAACTTTAGGCTTCATCTTATCAGCAACCAGTTCATGCTGGCTTTGGGGCCAGCAGATCCCCAAACCCCCAACTCTGATGGTTGCCATGTCCTGTTAAAGAAAGCAGAACTGCCCTCTGTTGAAGCTGGGTGTTAATCATTTTCAAAGCTTTTGTTCAATATTGTAAGCAGACTTAGGCTTTGGCTCAAGGCTCAGGCCGAAGTCTATCTCCTATACTATCTCACCGAAAATTCTCACAGATAATTTTAATCTTCTCTTTTTGAAAAGCTGCCAACCTTCGATTCTGGGTAAATCCCACTATTGACATTTTCTGTTCTTGTTTTCCGTCTGGCAAAATCTGTTAGGCAAAAAGAACTCAAGAATATATTGATTCCTTAACCATGTTTTGGTTTATGTTTTTGGTTTTTGTTGCTGTGATAATATTGAATTCTCTGAAAGATGTCTAAATTGTGATTATTGTTATTTGCTTGCTGTACTTCAACTGCATTCTTTTGTGTCTTGGTTGGTTTCTTCAGCTGTACTCAGAATTGACATTACTCATCTCCCAGGGTTATTTTGATACAGGAGTCATTTGAAACATGTTTCATCTTCCTTAGGTATCCAGGTATTGAAATAAGCTTCTTGGATCACTTTTATTTCTACAAGTCTTCACACTTGCCCTTTTTCTCCTATCAGAGAGGGGGTCATTCTGTCCCTCTCCATATATATGACAGATATATCCTCTTTTATCTTCTTTCAGTCCTCCCATTTCTCTCTACAAAGGACAGCCATTCTAATATGCTAAATTTGCATCTCTTTGTTGATGTTGTAAATTTTTGGAATGTGGTATTGTATTACATAATCTCACTTTTTTCTTATCCTTTTTTCCTTTTACTGCTACTTGTTGTTGCTGATGTTTCTACTCAAATGTCCTAAACATGTGAAAGAGAAAGAGCACTGAAATACGCCCTGGTGACTTTATTCTTCAATATGTACATCCTGAACAATATGTTAGAGTAAATTTCAATGCATCTGAAACCTTGTCTTAAAATAAGAATAATGCGAGCATTATTGGCAATTCAGGAGAAGCTGTCATTGTTAATCACTTAAGATTCAAGAGAACCCACAAGTTATTTTTCTTTTCTTCTTTTTTGCCTGACTGTGAGCTCATTGTTCCTAGCCCTGAGAAAAGCTCAGTGTTTTTGATAATCTGTTTCAACCATCTCTCCCTACTGCAGTGGTTTGTTTAAAAAAACATGCTTCTGGCAATTTGTGAACCTAAACACAATGCAAAGTTTTCATTATTCTTCAACAAGAGATACTGCCTGAAAATGAAGCCAGCACAGAGGAAAGCAGAGCTAAGCCGTGAGAGAGAAAGAGCATGAAAGCAGAGCAAAGCCGGAGGGGGACATGGGGACTCTTGGTCAGTGTGATCAGTGGGGCCTGAAGCCAGATTCTTTTCTTTATCTTTCCAGTTATATGAGTTAGTAAATTCACTATATTTGCTGAAAGTAGTTTGAGCTGGCTTTCTGACAATTGCGAATAACATGTGATGAACAACACAAAAATTGGTAGTGAGAAGGAATTTTTGCAATTGAAAGAGCCAAAACTGTGGAATCAGGTGGACGGCAGGGAAAGCATTTCTCCCTCAAACTGGGAGTTTTTGACAACCTTTTTATGAGGAGTAAAGCAGCTGATTAGGTCAATATCCATTGTATATCCAGAAATAGACACATGGTTGGGTAATGGTAGGAAGCAGGGTGTGTTTTCTAATCCTTGAATCCTACAATAAAGTATTGGAGGAAAGAAGGTCTAGGTTTGATCGTAACTGGCTCAAGCAAAAGAAGAGAGGGAAGCGAATGGTATAGTTTGCTACGGTCAGCAATCTATGTTGACTGAGAGTTAGAGAATCAGGCACAGTGGGAGACTTTCTAGCTGGATTCTTTGTCCCTGGCAAGGTAGGGAAGAGGAACCTCATTTAGGGATGTCACTGGGAAATGGAGGAAACTTAATCCCCTAGTTTTGTGAAAACTTCCTGCACTATATTGTCTTCCTGACCAAATTAATTACCACCCACTCTGTATTCACCCACTATGATTTAGTCTTGGGACAAAGGGCAGAATACACTTAGCTCATTATCTCAGCCCATTAATTTGGAGGCAGAGGCCTGGAGGGAGGATATTAATCTAAAGACTAACATTGTGGGTAGAACACCAAAGCCTGTAGCTAAAACACGGATACAGAATCAAGATTAATCAACATTGACATAATAAGACCTCTATCTTTGGTTACTTGATTGAAGAGTTGAAAGAATGCAAATTTTCCAGCATCTTACTGTGGTGTTAAGTGATACTTTATTACCAAGAACATCCCAGGGTAGGTGAGAAAAGATTGATATGATTGTTCACTCTTGAGGTTTGAAACTAACCCCTCAGGAAGTGGGTTGCTAAGGCAAAATAGCTGCCCAATTTCCCTTCTACATGTAAATAGGAAGGGCAATAGAATGGTGAATTTTCCAGTGAAGAGAATCAATGGCATTCAGATTGATTGATCAAGAAACCATTTCTCTGGCAGGGAGTCCTTGCAACCATGTCCAGGAAGTATGATACATGCCTTAAACATTGTTTCTCTTTCTTCCCCTTTCCAAATAGGAGCTTTAGTCATGGCTATCCTGTTTTATCTTCATCCATGTATACTCAGTTGTTGAGGCAGTTAAATATATTATTTAGCTATGGACTATTGTACCTTGAAGCCATTTCTAGACTTGACTAGAAAGACTGTATACTATCCAGAAAACCTTAACTTGGAGAACAAGAGAATTAACTAAGGTTCAGCTAGTTACCCTCTGGAGAAAAGGATGAGTGTGATTTTGCTTATGAATGGGATATTAAATATTACTGGGATGGGAATTTTTGAAATTTTTTGAATTGCAGAAAAGGGTATTGATGACTGCTAGGAAGTCAAGGGAAGAAATTACAGAAGGCATCCACTATTTTTTTCTTTCTGTCCTCCACCATTTCTTTTCAGAAAAAGTGTGTGCTCTGCTTCATGTGATTTCAGTAAGACTGTTAATAAAGATGGTTTGACATTTCTAAATAAAGATACAAGGATATGACTTGTCTGATCATTCTGTTAAAATGACACATTTACTACAATGCTTCAGTTTATGATACTTTCTTAAATACAGTGTCCTTGTGCAGTGCAAAACCTTTGTGACTGAACCCTCTGACATTGGTTATGACATATAATACGGAGCCGCATGAATGCCAAAATTGAGAAATCACCCTTGACTGGAGCATAGCATTTTGGGAACACTAAATAGTTGGATGAAATAGGGATAAATAACATAGAAAGGTTTGTAACATCCTCTTTTCCAGATAACTGAGATCACAGTGTCAAAGATCACATGGCTTTAATCAGAAGTTTAGACTTTACACTGTAAGTGGTGGTAAGTGGAGTGGTGAGCCACTGAAGATTTTAGGATGGAAGTCACATAATCAGGGCTATGATTTACAGAGTGGGTGGTATAAACTGAAAACAGGAGGAACTAGAGTTATTGAGTATGGTAAACCGGCATCAAGGACCAGTTTCATGACAGACAATTTTTCCACGGACAGGGGCAGGGAGTGGGGGGTGGGAGGACGCGGAGCTATGGTAGTGATACGGTGATGTGGGCATTGGGGAGCAGCTGTAAACACAGACGAAGCTCCACTCATCTCCTGCTGTGTGGCCTGGTTCCTAAATTTCATGGAAGACAATTTTTCCATGGTTCTTGATAGGCCACAGACCAGTACCTGGCCAGGCACAGTCCAGGTGTTGGGGACCACAGTTGTAGTATTGGTTTTCAACAATAACACTCACCTGGTTTTGCTAGTATTATTAATATCTCCAGTGGTGTTTCCCTGGCATCCACCTTGTCCAGAGTTTTAGTCCCAGGCTCTTTTCCAGAACAAAGGAAATTTTATAGAGGAGTTTTTGGTCTCAAATTATTTATATCCTAGTTTATAAAAAAGTTTATAAAATTTAAAAAAAAGACAGAGTGGAAGAAGATATGTAGGAAAATAACAGTTACATATACTCATAAAAATGGAAGAGAAAAACAATTTATATACAAACATTGGTGATACATGATATTGTAGTAGAAAATTGAAAAGGAGAAGGAAACAGTTAAATGTAGTTGTTAAGTCAGAGATCTTACCCCATATCAAGCTTTATTAAATGATGTGAAAATTACAAGCAGTCAAAAAGTGCACATGAAGCAGAGATCTGGGATGTCAAGGACAACCTACCAGGTCCTGCCTTCCCACACTGACCATGTCCTTTTGGCCCACCGTAGATGAGGTCTATAGGTGATGTTTATGGGGCTTCTCATACAGTGGGGGATCTTACAGAGATACTACTTTATAGCCCAGAGTTGTACAGCTCAGCTGGCATTCTCCAGGTTGCTTTATGACATTCACTGACCCTAGGTTTTGTTCACTCCAGGTAATTCTTACTCACAGACATCTTTCTATGGACCTTTTAATGATAAGGAATATTCTTCCTAGCAAATCTCAAGAGTTTACTTCCTTGAGGAAGTCCACCTGAAAAAGAAATTAACTGTGTCATCTGCCTCCCAGCTTCCCAGCATCACTCCTATCCCCCTCAGGTGAGTGAATAGGTGTTGCTTTAACTCCTTTCTCCCGATACTATTTCAGAAGCATTTTGAATAAATTGAACAGAGCAAGTTTTAGAGTTATAGCAGCCTGATAATAGGCATGGAATAAGTTTGTGACAGACCAACTGATCTGGGAAATACGATGGCTTTCCTAGGTGGCAGTGAAGTGAAAGGTTTCCAATCCCCAGAGAACCGACTGAAGGAAGGCAAGGCAGTCGGCTCTCGCTTGCTCTTCAGCATGGTGACTGCAGCGTGACTGACTGTGCTGCAGTATTAGACGATTTTAGAATCATTACATAAATCAGTGTGTCTCTCACATTTAAAAAAATGTTTCTTTTAAATTGATGAGTGCTGTCTTTCTTTTTTTTAAAAAAATAAATATCTACATTCTGAGCAAACATATGGTGTGCTTTCAAACTGCTAGCAAATAACCTACATAATTGGACAGCCCATTATCATGATTATTATTATTACTTAACACAGATATAGCATTTGACTAAAACGGTATTCACTCAAAGTAACTGACAAGCATTAATTACTTAATGTGTTCGTGTTCTTTATGGAGAAGTTAAATATAGTTGAATATATATCTGAGTATACACACACGCATACTCCTGGTATTAACAGGGATTCTAAGGAAATATTTGTTGCCTGCTGAATGTGTATATAATAACGTCTATAAATTTCCAAACAAATGGATATCAGACTTCTTTACAGAAATGTATATCCTGCGACACTTATAATTACTTTTAGGCAGGTTTTTAGTAAAACATTATTTTAGTTAGGAAGTTCTTTACAGTTAAACTCTGTGATAATTTTCATCTATTTTCTTGTGGAAAATAACACAGCCTTTATGTTCTCTCCCATGAAAGATGCCTTAGGGTGTATCTGTGTTGGTATTCTTAGATTCAGAGCATTGAATTGAGTAAAAGGGGAAAGAAATGTCTCTTTCTTGGCTTGAATATACATTCATAATAGACTAAAGGGTCAGAATGATTATTCTCCCCTCTCCTTCAATGTCCCCGCATATCTCTAGAATCATGTGCCTGCTTGAATGAAGGCGGCCCCTCCTCCAAGTTAGTGACAGTCCGCAGCCCATTGGCATCTGAGGCATTGCTACTCTCTTTGTGACGGAGTACCCAAAGATGCCTGGATTCAACTGCTCTGCCCTGCATCAGTCCTATTTTCTCTAATTCGGGTGGAAGTTGCTCTCCTGGATCACTGAAGGATTTTCTAGGATGTTTAGAGTGAAAATAATAATGGTTGGTAATTAATCATTCCTTACTTATTAGAATCTCTAGATAAAGGTGAAGTCAAAAGTCACGCTTTAACTTCAAACCCACAACATAAGCCTGGTACATCTAAGCCATTTCTGACAGTTCCATGTAGGCCATTCTTTGCCACATATATATTCATGACACTTTGACTGAATTATTTTTATCTTTCTGCTGACCAACATTGCTGTTGATAGAAGATAATAGAAAATATGAAACTTTCCCTCCTGATTCTAGTCTATTACACAAACCAGAGGTAGATAGGCAAAAAATACTAGAGGCTGCCAGAATGGAGAGAAGCCAAGTTATGGTGGAGTAGTAAACCAGGACGGTATGGTCAGTCCTAGAGGACGGGCTTTTATAACGTGGAAAAAGAAAATTTAGACAAAAACTAAGCTGTTCCATAATCTATTCCAGTATACTGTCTATTTTGCACCTGTGTTCTTTTAAGTCACTTGTTTGTAGTGAATTTTTTAAAATTAAATCTTAGTCATAATTTGAAAAGCGTTCAGGCTATCCTTTCCTCTGAAAATCTGATGAAAGATGGGTCCTCTACACACATAATGCTCACATACACGTTAAGTACAGAATTTTAGAAATTTACATATAATGCCCATCCAAAGACTTCATGGGTGGTTCATGAAATGTATGTTAAAAATACATGTACTTATAAAGTGTAAGAAAAAACAAGTTTACTATTTCATTTAATGATAACAATAGGTTAGAAGATTTATACTGGAAACCAATTATTATTTTATGATTTAGTTTATATATAATACCTCTCATTCTCATAAAGTGTTAAGGATCCAAAGCTTTAATCATGTGTAATACTCTATAGTTTTATATATTTTATATTATTTTTCATATATCTGCTTATTAAAAACCCTGGTAAATAATTTTGCATTAGAAATCTTCCTGACTTCTGAAATGCATCCTAATATTTTGTACCAAGAGAAATATTTTTATATGTAATTTTCTTATTTTCTCACATTCTGAAAGTATTATATAATTAAGATCCTTTGTTAAGATTGACATAATTGAAGGCAACTGTAATCTACGCATGAGAGACTACAGATGTAGTATCAGCAGCCCTTTCCATAAGCATACATGTGTATGAGCTTTGTGGCTCCTACTTGATAGAGTCTGTGATTGCCCTACTTGGCCTCTCACATGTTTAGATTTCTTAAATTCTTTATTTGAAAGAACTACTCCATAAATGTCTCCTGGTCTTTCCTCTGAGCTATGTGATTGTAAAAAGACATGCCTACTGAAAAAGCTCAACAAAAATGCAGGAGTTATAAAAGGTATCAGTTAATATATAATTATATAATAGTGAGGTGGTATGAGAATGGGAAAAAGGAGCTATTCCAGTTATTCATTGCTATGTAACAAGCCACTCCAAACCTAAGTGGCTTAAAGCCGCAATTTTTTAATCTCTTACAGTTCTGTGCTTTGACTGCTTTTAGCCAGGCAGTTCTCATTTGAGATCTCTCAAAAGGTTATAGGCAGATAGCAGCTAAGACTGAAGTCATCTGCAGGACAGACTGTGCAGATCACTGGCACTCCCTGTGGGCTGGCTGCTTAGCTGGAGTTGCCAACTGAGCCCCTATACGTCTGTCTTATTGGGTATAATTTTCTCAGCATGTGAAACCTAGTAGACACTCACAGTTATCTGTAGAATGAATACATGCTGATGCATGAAGCTACTTACTTTCATGTTATTAAACATTTTATATGACACTATTACATTTTGAAAGTTTGTGTAATTTAGTGATCCCTAATAACATAAGTTCTGTGAATAAATATGATTGGATTTAAAAAAGTATAAAATTTTATATAGGAATGAACATATTATAATTGAAAATTACTTAGAAGCTTTTCAAAGAAATTAAGTTTGTACATATCACGCTGTACAAGGTCATCTCTCCTTTTCTTAAAGCACATTCCTATTCAGTTTAAATTAGTTCTTCCAATCAGGCAATTGATGAGGCAATTTTTACCACACTTGAATTTCCTGCACAACTATAAGGAAGGAATAACACATAATTAGAAAGCCTGGAAAAAGATTTGCAAAGCCATATCTATTTTTTTAATGTTTTTTTTATTCATTCTTCCCTATTTAACTGAAAAAAATATTTTGATGGTGAATTTATGAACTTAATGCTTAAAATACACAATCTTCTTTTATAAAGTAAAAATCAGTGTCTCCAAATAATTTTAAAAAATTGAATGTAATTTGAATTTTTGAATAAATGTACCTCTAATATTAGACTATTACAATCAATACAATTGTTTCTTGTCAGAAGAACCTGGATCAGGGACTAAGGTAATTTCTTACAATTTTGGCAATACAGGATCTGATTGCAAATAGCCTATCAGAAATTCTGATTAGCAGTTGTAGATGTCTTTGATTAATAATAGTGATAAAGTCATCATTAGTTAATAAATGCAGTTTGTTTCACAGAAAAATTCTTTTCCAAACACATGACTCCCCCTGTGGGGAGCAGGGTCCTTGTCTCTCGAGGGGGCAAAAATATTAGGGCATGACGAACTCAACTGGGTTACAGGAATTAGCAGTTCTTTGTTAGGGAATGCTCTGAGATAATTAATTTACTTTTTCTTCAAGGTTTTTAAATATCCAGCTTGCTCTTTTGTCCACCTGATTAACCAGTTAATTAAATTTTTATGTAAGTCTTCTGACCTAGTTAATTTGTCAAGAGCATGTATTAATGGAGAGTAACAGATGAGATTTCTTTTTTGACCCGTCTGTAAAAATCACTACACCTCATCTACTTCTACCAGAAGGAGCCCCTGCTTTTACTAAAATATGGTCCATAATGGAAAAAAGCAAAAACCTGAACTCTTAAAACCGAGATTTTAAGAAGTTCTGTAAGGTTCCACAAAAGGAGAAGGCAAGACACTGAAGAGCAGTGTTGGCAAAACTGATATAAACAGTGCCTGCAAGGGGAGAAGCTCTGTTTACCGGCTAAACGAAGTGAACGAATAAATTTATGTAATAATTAGCTTGTGGGCTGCGCCAATTTACTTTGTGGGTACTTTCCTCTACCCCAAAACTCTGTTGTATTGTTTTTTCTCAAACTTGCAATATTATTTTAAAGTCACTGACTTTAAGACTTTAACAGGCTTTATCTATTAAAGTTGCAAGATCTGCATGATTTCGGAGGCTAACCTTGGAGGTAGGCATGAACAGTGTTGATTAGAGCAGGCGAGTCACTTAAATGCCTGAGAAAATGGGTAAAGTGGTTAGAAGACAGAAAGGGAATAGAAATTAAAAAATTAAAAAATGTTTCTTAACGTTAGGCCAACATACAGGACCAGGCAATGCATTTCTCTTCCACCCCGTCCTTCGTCTCTTATCTTTTCCTTCTTACCGCCCTCTTCTTTTTCTCCTCCTCTTTCTTCTATCTAAACATCATGATGTTTATTTCTCAGGTTACAAACTCAGGTTAAAATTATTTATTCTGTACTTCAAATATGTTCCAGTTAAATATAATTCAGGGACTTCAGACTCTAATCATAATGGCATCTTTGGAAAATGTTGCTTAGTCACAAACCTTGGGTTTTGTTTTTTTTTTTAATTACAACAACAACAAATTCCTAAATCGGGGCTGCTTGCATTTTACAGATCAGTGGAATACTTATCTGCTTTACCCTTTCTCCTCATTAAAATAAAAATCAAAATATTCTAGTAAATTCTTTTCACTTATTACTCTATTAATGGTCGTATTCTCAAACACCTGGGAAGAAAATTAATAAGCTTTTGCAGAGTACTAAAGCTGTGCAAATCTTTGGAAACTAATGTTGTATTTAGCTTCAGGCATGATGGATTGATCTAGTGCACAGTTAAACTTTGTGGTTTCAGAAAAATGATTTATAAGAAGAAAAACAGGCATCATTTTGTTTATGATTTATGGGTTTTGATCTTTAATCCTGAATTTTTATATCATTAGTCCTGAGAAAGGGATATTATAAGACAGGTGCAATGAGACTTCAGATATTTTCATATGTACAAATCAGTTTACTATCCATTCTTTGATCATGGGTTTTATGATGGAGCACATAATCATGATGGAGCACACCTTAACCTTAGCATAATTTCTCAAATCCATATATTTGCAAAATTGTTTAAGTATGTTTATTCATATAGATACAGATTTATGTGTATATGAAAAATCAATTTAAGTATAATTGAAGACTGCAATACAGAAATAGTTTATTCAAAGGAATTTAATTATTGAATACAAAGAATCCACGTAGAAAATAAATTCCTTTTTATTATAGGAGGTCACCTAGCTTTATAAAATGGAAAGATTTTCAAGAATGTATTGACCTAAATTCAGGAGAATTGCCTTTATCATTGCTAGGCTCTGAGAGGTTTTTTTTTTTAAATGAGTAAAATGTCCAGAACTCTATAGACATCAGTCAGAAAGATTTTTCAAAAAAGTTCTTTTTTCCACTCAAGATAGGATTGAAAAATTATTAAGTCTCATCTTTTTAGTCAGAGCAAAAGTAGAATGAAAACAATAGTAAATTTCTTTAGAAACTGAGTTTATCTTAAGAATCACAGAATACTTGTTGACTCTGTGCTTCACCCGCTCGCTGCCCATTACCTTTTATTTGTTCTATGGCTACTGCATAAATTAGCAACTTGGTTTGTTTGTGAATATCTCTGAAGTAACTGAACATGAATTGTAAAGCAATTTGGTCTTTTTAATTTTCTTTTCTAAGATCACTGAGTGTCTATACCCAAGCCAAATAATTCAAAATTTTGATTAGTCTCCTATCTAGGATTAATTGGATCGGTTGTCTTTTCCTTCCTATATTATTTTACAGCAGAGTGGGAGCATACACATACCTAATAAATGTTTAGTATTAAATAAATTGTTGTTGATTGATGATGGAGGCTGGTTAGAAGAGTTTTAATGAATCATTAGTATTTTAAATTAATAAATCATGACAATAATATTAATGTTGGCTTAGCTATTTCTAGACTCTGCTTTCATAATCCATAATCCATTGGTGGCTTTGAGTTCATTGCTCTAAATAGATAATGAATATAATATTCTAAATTAGAGACAATAAAATTCCCTCCATAAATATTCAAAATTTATACCTACATATACTCATCAAAATATTATGTTGGTTCAGGAAAAAAACTTTGGTCCACTCACCCGTGACACATGCACATTTGAATACAATTTTTTACCTGGTAAGCATCACTTTTATAACCTAGGTCAACTATTTATCAGGACAAGGAGGTTTCCAAAGGAGTATTTTTCTTTGGGGGGAATTGATTGTTTCTTAATTGACCAGCAATTTTGCTTCTCCAGCATTTCCCAGTCCTACCTGGGCTTCCCTTACCTATTTATGATGTATAAAAGCCAAACAGAAGAAAATGTTTTTTTTCTAAGAAACCAGTGAATACTTTATTATGTTGTTTGAACTTTAAAAAAAAAAAAGTAGACTTGTTCCATCTTGTTCCATGACCAAAATTCTGGCCCATGAAGCTTTAGTCAGACTTCACTACTTGCTGATGATTGATGTGATTGTTTTGTGGGTAAATATCACTGTGAAGAGCCAAAGAGGGTTTGACAATGATTCTGAAGTTGGATTTCAGATGGCTTTTGATACTTTGCTGAGAAGAGTGATATATAATGCTAAGTAATCACAGACCTGCCCTATTTTCCTGTGGCTACTTTCAACAAGGACAGGCAATTGCACCCCTGAGGGCAACTGTATAGGTCCATAGAGTAGGAAAGCCAAACACCATGGATTCCTGATTAATTATATTTATTTATGACGGGGTTACAAAAAAATGTGATGCTTTAGAAATTATAATCTTGTGAACCAGGCAGACAGTAAACAAGCAATTATTAAAAAAGGAAGACAATTAGATAGACAGCAATGAGGCAGCACAAGAAATGAGACAATGGAATGCGAAGAGCAGAGTCTAGGTTTTAAGTCTAAGAAACTCCAATGTTTACAGTAAGAGGAATTTGCAAAGGAGGCTGAAAAAGCAGCAATGGAATTGCAGGAAAATCATGTGTCATGGAAAGAAAAAAGGGAAGATTGTGTTCTCAGAAGTAGACACTGGGTAACTGAGCCAAATACTGCTAAAAGATCAAGGAACATTGAGACTGGGCCACCCCATCATTTCCTAAACTACTGCTTCTCTATCCTTTTCAACACTGTGTGCTGCCATTGATTGAACTCCAAGGTTTGGTGCTGCTACACTGGTATCACTCCGTTTATCTCCAACAAGTGGGTGGTACTGAGAGCAATAGTGATATGTCTTGAGCTCAGATTGAAACACATCAGGAGGACAAACAGCAGAGTCTCGAAGGGCATGTTATGTGTTGTTCTGCCTTGTTTGAGACCTGCTCTGCTGCTGAGTGGGCAAGCATGGCTCTGCGGTTCAGGGGTGTTACTTCCTTCCAAGAGGACCCTCAGCCTCTGGGATGTAGCAGCTGGTAGACAAACATTCCAGCAGACCATTCTTCTGGAACACGATTCTGAAAGGTGTTCTCTTTTCTTCTCGGAAGGCTCCATAGTCATGGCTATGATAGTGTGCTCTTATATTGGGCTTTTTTCCTTTTCTGTTCTCTCTCTGCAACCTGCTGACATCACCTCCCAAATAAACTTTCTGCAATTGTGAAAGGCTCTTCTTTTGGCACAACTCCAAAAATTAGTATTGATCAGTAATGGAAAAGAAGTTTAGAGTTGCAAGTGTTTTGCTCATTCATTTGTTTCAAGATGGGAATATTATAGATATATATAAAATCTAACCAGAAAGATCCAGGAGTGAAGGAGAGAGTGAATAGAAATGAGAGAGAAAAGGTATGATCAATACAGCGAGTTACCTCAGAGGTAGAAAGTGATGGAATTCAACACAGGGCATGATCACCATAGATGACAACAGGAGGACACACACACAGAGGAAGATAAAATAGGTGTGGATTTTGTAGACTTTATGGTGGAAAATGCAGAGTTTCTTTTGGTAGCTTCCATATTTTCTACAAAGTCAAGTGGAAGCTGAGATCTGCAAAATTGAAAGATACAGAAGTTGAAGGGAAAATGGGCACAAGATCTCCAGGAGAAGCTACAGAATATAAGACCAGAGGTCAGGAGGATGCAGAAGGTTTTTGATGAACTAGAAGATGATCAATGTGCCTGGGTCATAGAAAGTGAGGGCCAGTGCAGGGAAACAGGAAGCTGCTGGGTAGTGCAGAAGCTAAATTGTCATGTTTAGGGTTTTAGATTTTATTCAAAAGGCACTAGGAATGTATAGGAAGTGTTTAAGTGGAGGAATGGTATGATCAGATTTGCAACTGTTTAAGATTACTCGTGTAGCAATTTTGGCAATTTAGGAAATAGATAGCGCAAGCCAAAAGCAAACAGAGTAGTGAGGACAGTGTATTCTAGTTTGTTTTTAATATTACCCACAAAATAACTCATTTTATGCAGCAAACTACATGTAGCACATAGCATACTTGCAGCTAAAACAAAATTTCCATGAAAAAAGTTAAACAGTCTATGAAATTTGGTCTCTTTTTTTGCTATTCTCTTCTATCTTTTTCCATTGTATTTTATTTCATTTTAAAAGTGATGGTACTTGAAATTCATGCTGTGACACATTATGAGGATTAGGGTATGGTTTTGTTTGTGAGCATAAATCAATAGGACTTGATACTAGAATGAATTTGAAGATGAGAGAGAGATACCAAATATGGCCTGCAGAATTCTTGCTTTAACAACGGGGTGGAGGACTGCAATTTTGCAAGATAAGGGACACCAAAGAAGGGGATTATTTGAAGGAAGCCAATGGCCTGATTTTCGTTTGCATATTGAGGGTTAGAGGTGCATAGATGGCATCTGAAGTATGAGAAAATCAAGAGTGTGACATCAGGGTAGTGAGAAATAAAATCCATGTTTCAAGGAGAACAGACAGATCAAGTGATAAAACTAGTGAAGCACTTATTGGATTTAGTGATATAATAGCAACTGGTGACCATGCAAGGGTAGAAGAAGTGAGAAGTGAGATTTAGGTGGATCTAGAAGGTAGTAGGAGACGACAGAATAAATACATGGTGTAGACAATTCTTTGGAGAATTTTCTTTTGCTAAAGAAAGTGGTGGAAAAAATAATAAGAGAGAGAAATGTTCTTCATTTATTTTTAAAAGTTCCTTCTACAGTTTTAGGAAGAGAGAAACTGGACAGAAGTCAGCTTACTGTTTCTTTGAGTCTTATTCAATAAATGTACAGTAATCAAAGTTTAACTTAAATATTCCTTTTGGAGGCTTATGTTATGGAAACTATATAAATTATTCAAGAAAATTAAGAAAATTCAGAAAAGGAAAATTTCATTCATAGTTTTGTCACTAAAAGATAGTCATTTACATTTTCATTTATGTTCCTCTAGTTTTCCATGTGTACATTTTTAATATAGTTATGATATTATATATGCAGTTTATTTTATTCACTTAGCATTTAACATTATAGCATAACTGTTTTTTATGTCATTTCATGATCTTTGCAGAGTCCCAAAGGGCATTAAATTACAAAATAATTTTACTTAGAATAGTATTTGGAATGGAAATATACTATAACATACTTAACCACTTCTTTTCTTCACATGTAGATTTTCTCCATACTGTTTTTAATATTATTGGAATGTAATGTCTGAATGGGTCTGCATTCACATGCTCAAAATCTAAAAGATTCATGGGGTAAACCTTGAAAACTGCCTTCCCCTCCCAACACAAGCCCTGACCTAGATGCTATGTAAATTAATTTCCACTCATCAGTGGACAAGTGAGTTGGCAACAGCCCCTCACTCTTACTCCACCTCCTGTGACATGGCCCAGGCCCTGAGGCAGGGCCCCAGAGAGATAGCCTTCAGGGGCTGCTAGTGATGATCTTTCAACTCTATTTTCACCTAAACTTGTAATGCTCCTGCTGTTGCCTTTATTGCTATAGGTAACATTGCTAAAGAGTAAACTTGAGGGGATATTGGATTCAGCCACTATATGATCATCAAGCTTCCTACCACGGGCATTTTAATGTCTGTCGCTGCTCTAGCAAGAACTATAGCTGGAGTCACCAGCTAACATTGTATAAAATGGCACATTTTTGAGCCATGGTGGATGCTGTCAACAATTATACTAAGAAAACAGGTGTAAACTGCTTGAGCAAACTGGCACCTATGGTACCTTAATTATAGCAGTGGCTCTCTGCTCACTGATACTAGATTTACTTCCTTGATTTCTCATAACCTGCTTTCTTAAACACTTCAGAAGGAAGTTCATCTGAGTGAACAGCAAGAAAATAGGGTACCATGGGGCTTTAAATCCACACAAGCTTTCCTTTGATACTGACATGGTCTGAACACCTATGGCACACTCTCAGTGGCTGGGAATTGGCGTTTGTTTCCCTCTTGCCAGAGTTATTTGTGGTTATGTGGCATTATGGGCTGCAAATTCATCTAAACTCCCATCCTGTTTTCTGCTTAGAAGCCCACCAAGTTTGCATGAGGTAAAACTGGGGACTGCAAAGAACATCCCAAGGAACAGTTTCCCAGGGCCTAAGATTTCTGTTTTTTCATTATTTGTCAAAAAAAATCTAACACTTACGGAGAAGTATGGTGACAGATGCTTTAGCTATATATTGAAATTGTCTTTTTTATTGTTTAGTTTTATATTTCAGGGTCATAAGATAGAAAAAAAATTGATAATGGAGGACTTATGATTTTATTAACATTTTATAATATATAAAAGGTAACACAAATTAAATTAGCATAAAGAATTGAAGGCTACTTCCACAAATATTTTAAGACCTGTACAGTTTAACAAAATTTTCATTGAATGATTTCTATCTTTATTGTATATTCATGCACAGTTCCCAGACTAGACAGGAAATAATATCTTACGTCTCTGACTTGATTCAGACATTTCAAAACTGCTGCTTGAAAGACATTGATCAACTAAATCCAAATATTTTAAGTACCTAAAAAGTTAAATTCTAAGTGAGGTGACACAAGACCAGAAGAATGGGCCCCACATGTACTCGCCATCAAATTGGTGCTGACTCATTAACACTATAGTGCTCAAATGGTGGTGGTGTCCTCCAGGGATTCGGGGATTGGGTGGGTAGACCCACAGTTGAGGGATGTGGAGAGCATTGTGATAGGGAGGGGCATGCTTGAAATGTAGTTGGGGATGGGAATTAGGGGACTTAATAGGGGGAAGGAAATCTTCTAAAACTGATTTATGTGAATAGCTGCACAACTTGGTAAATTTACTAAAAATCATTTAATTGTTCACTTAAAATGGAGAAATGGCATGGAATGTAAATT
>CAUYRT010067010.1:0-25936 GCA_963574885.1 Lepilemur ruficaudatus | reverse complement strand
GTATTTAAAAAGTAAAACACTAAGTCAATGTCTCCATGACTTTTTTAAATAAATGTAAATAACAAAAGGTGCTATTTGAATAGCTTAAGCCCATTATTCAAAGTGAGGTGACACAAGACCCGAAGAACGGGCCCCACTTGTACTCACCATCAAATTGGTATTGACTGATTGACACTATGGTGCTCAAATGGTGGTGGTGTTCACTAGGGATTCGGGGAGAGGGGGGGTAGACCCACATCTGAGGAATGTGGTGAGCACTGTGGAGTGGAGGGGCATGCTTGAAATGTAGTTGGTGAAGGGTATTGGGGTCTCAATAGGGGGAAGGAAACCCTTTAAAACTGATTTGTGTGAATAGCTGTACAACTTGGTAAATTTACTAATAACCATTTAATTGTACACTTAAAATGGAGTAAAGACATGATACGTAAATTACACTTCAATAAAGAAAAATATACAAAAGGTGCTATTTGATATTATCACTGATAATTCTAACATAAGGTTTGGAAACGGTTTTGATACGAACTTTCAAAATTACATCTTCAATTCCAAATATAAGTCAAATTTGCAAGTGATCACTTCTGTTGTCTATAGATGGTAAGCGTACCTGTGCACTTATTTCATGTGTGAAGGTGACTGAATGCAGAATACATGTGCCACCCAATGAGATTAACAACAGGGTATTGAACTAATTTTATGAGCTTTACAATAAACTTAACAGTTATATCCAGTAGCATACTTTTATTTTGCTATAAACTGAACACAGAATTTTCATAAATTTTTTATAGTTTCTATTTATTATATATGATAGTTCCAACTCCTAACTTGCTAGCATATAAATGTTGGTGTGCAAACTTTCTAGTGGCAAACAATAAACAGTAATGCCAATACAAGTGCATGACATTTTGATAATTATCTGTTTATATTAGTTAAGTGATTCTTAGTTTAATTTTGTACACGCATATGCGTTAAATGTCGCTCCAACATAGTCTCATTTCCTTCCTTCTCCTCTGAGCTGCTATGGTCATGTTTATTACATCTTTGTACAGTAAACGCCCAACATAGTTTTATGTTTGTTTTATGCCAGTGCCTTTTAAAGCAGTTAGGAGAAGTAAAGTGTTCAATACAGTGAGCTCAGACAAGACTAATAAAGGGAATCCTGAGAAGGAAACCTAACGAGGCACTTTTGGGCCGGTCAAAGGGTTACAATTCTCCAGGGATGAGATTGCTCATTGGTGGAGCTCTAAGCTACAGTAGTTAGAAGGCTGCTGGTGTTTATGTCTACCAGAGCATTGAGTACAGAGGAAATTCAACAGCCACAACCTTACTGTCTCTATCATGATTCATCCATTTTTCTTGATAAACACTTTTAGGATACAGCAAGCTTTGGTTAATTTTCAGTTTTCTGAGAAATTTATTTTGACAATATTCACCAGTGTTCTCTTTGCTTTTATGGAGGACTCTGATACAATAAATGTCCTTTCTTCTACCTTAAGTTTTATATTTCTAGGGAAAGCAAAGAGAAGAAAAAAGAATGGTAGGCACAAAGTTTTAGAAGAGCAGGAAAAGAATGAAGTGTTCCTTCCACTATAATTTCATGGGTGACAAAATAAAATCAGTCCTTCACTATCCTCTAGGCTTTGAGAAGAGATTTAATCATACAAAGTTAGAAATAAAGCTGTTTCAAAGGATTATCTTCAAAACAATAGAGTATCTCTTCCCTTTTACAAAACAAAAATAAAAGCAAGAAATGTTTTTCCTTTCAGTTATTTTTATGATAATCTGTATTTTATTTTATTGATTCCATATTATAAACCATGTTTGTGATCTTAGACTTTGCTTTACTGATTCACTTTTATTAAAAAGTGATTGTCATCTTCTGCATAAAAGGGGTGATTATAATTAGCCTCAAGGTTCCCACTGTCTTCTCTTTAGTTTGGTGATGTCGTTTCTCTCCTTTTCCACGTAAGTTCCAGCCGTATCCTCTGTGCCCAACACCTAGCTTTTCTTTCTCTAATTCTTTATAATTTGGCTGCTTTTGCATATTTTTTAAATAGCTAAATGTTCTCACCCCAAATATTGTTAGCTTTTCAGAAAGTGAACTAATCCCCTCCTTTTAATTTTCTTTTGATTATCCATTCTTTCAGCTGGTGAACAGAGTGAGATCACTTACCATGTGCCTGCTGAACACTGGAGAATTTTCCACAATAGATTTTAGCAAGTGGTGCAGTATTAATGTTCAAAAATATTATTATTTCCTAAACAAATGCTAAAAATTCCAATATATAAGCACTTACTGATTTATAATTAATCATTGTTTTGTGTCACCTATAATAGACATATTTGACATAAAGTCTCTCTTCAAGTGACTTAGTAATTCAATGTGGCAGGTAAAAAGATTCAAAACTCAACTAGCAGGACAAATATTTTAATTTTGATGGACTGCAATTTATGTATTTTTTTTGTTTTATACATCACACTTTCAATGTCATATCTAAGAACATCTTACCAAGCCCTAGCTCCTCAAGATTTTCTCTTATGTTTTACATTTAAACCAATGAATCAACATCCATATATAATATGGATGTTATCATACAAATATCACACAACCAGTAGATATTAATGTAATCTGAAGTAGGACAAATAAAATTACAGAGAAACAAAGCACCCCAACGAGGTGCCCAGAATAAATTTGTATTTAGGATCTGGAGTAAGATCCAGGAACCTTGAAATCTGTATCACTTTATAACCAGCACCAACAACAAATGATGCATGCCGGTTTATTTTTATGAAAAGAATTTGAGGCATTTTAGTTAGTTTAACCATGTTATTGTCAATTTTATATGACCTGCCTTTAATAAAACTAATTTATTAATTAGTTAAAATAAATATTTTTCTAAAATCAGCTTTCAATTTTGAATTTTTAGTTCTTTGAGAAATCTCTATACTGTTTTCCATAGAGATTGTATGAATTTGCAGTCCCACCAACAGTGTATAAGTGTCCCTTTCTGCATCCATGCCAGCATCTATTATCTTTAGACTTTTTAATAAAAACCATTCTAACTGGAGAAAAGTGATATCTCATTGTGATTTTAATTTGCATTTCCCTACTGATTAGTGACAATGAGCATTTTTTCATGTTCATTGACCATTTATGGATGGTATTAGCACAAAAATAGAGACATAGACCAATGGAACGGAACAGAGAACCTAGATTTAAAACCATCCACATACGCTCAACTGATCTTCAGCAATGCAGACAATAATATACACTGGGGAAAAGAAACCCTAATCAATACATGATGCCGGGAGAATTGGATAGCCACATGCAGAAGAACGAAACAGGATCCATATCTCTCACCACTCACAAAAATTAACTCAGGATAGATAAATGATTTAAGTCTAAGGCATGAAACCATAAGAATTCTAGAAGAAAATGTACGAAAAACTCTTCTAGCTATTGCCATAGGCAAAGAATTTATGAAGTAGACCCAGCAACAATAAAAATAAATGGGATTTGATTAAACTAAAAAGGTTCTGCACAGCTAAGGAAACAATCAACAAAGTAAATAGACAACCTACAGAATGGGAAAAACTATCTGCAAACTATATATCCAATAAGGGGCTAATAACCAGCATCTGTAAATAACTCAGGCAAATTCTCAAGGAAAAAACCAAACAAACCCATTAAAAAGTGGGCAAAAGACGTGAATGGAAGCTTCTCAAAAGAAGTTTTTTCTTTCTTTCTTTCTTTCTTTCTTTCTTTCTTTCTTTCTTTCTTTCTTTCTTTCTTTCTTTCTTTCTCTCTCTCTCTCTCTCTCTCTCTCTCTCTCTCTCTCTCTCTCTCTCTTCCTTTCTTTCTTTCTTTCCTTCCTTCTTTCTGATTTTCATGTATGTGATTTCCTCGTTGTGCTGAACGGGACTTCCAGTTCTCTATTCAGTCATAGGCTAGTGCTTAACTTGTGGGACTAGGTCATAACGAGTAACCCAGACTTTGATTTGCGAGCTCTAATACCCATTCTTGAAAACTTCAGCTGCCATCTGAGCAGTCTGGCTGTCTCGACACTGCTGCTGCGGGAGGAAGCTCGCCGGGGCCGTTGAGGGGTCGCGTGGAGCGCGCGGAGTTGCGATGAGCAGGAGGAGCCGCCCCGCGGTGCCCCAGGGCCGCTGTTCCCGAAGAGCCGCTGTTCCCGCGCCGGCGGGCGGCCCCAGGGGAAGACCCGCGAGCCTGAGCTGACGGGTGTGCACTTTCCGAGCTCCTGACCCACGGAAACTGTGAGAGAAAATAAAGTCATGGATTTCTTTTAGAAGTTCTAATTTTTCAGACGTTTGCTGCACAACAACAGTAACTAGAGCACTATTTGCCAAGTAACTTCACGGGCGTTAGATGTAGCTATGCAGCATATTTTTGCACAAAGACTATGATTTCTTTCTGGGTAAATACCAAATGTGCTAATATCCTCATGCTCACTTTTGAATCATAATTATTCCTTGAGTGTGGCATGCATACTGGACACAATGTAAACAGAAATTTGTCCTCAATAATTTATAATTAAACTTATAAATTTATACACACACACAGAGCTACCACTAGAAGCAATATACAAGCTTATTACTAAATAAACAATATAGGTGAGGGAAGTGTAAAAGTTCACAAAAGAAAAATTTTTTGAGTGTTTTAGATAGAAAAGTCTTCAGAAATATGGCACTGTAAGGAAATTTAGGACATCCATCCAGAACAGAAAAGGTAAGAGGACATTTTAAAAGGAATCAGTAGCATGAATATTGAGTTCCCAGGTATATTTTGTAGAACCACAGGTAAAATTATTGAAATCCAGCATTAATAGAGTATCAGCAGGAGATAAAGTCAATACGTGACGACAGGCAAAAATTCTCAGCAAATCATTATGATCATATTATGTGAGAAATAAGGACACTTAACAGTGCTTAGAGAGATGACCACCAGTGACAGGGTGGTGTTTCGGAACACCTAAGGGCAATGCATGGGATGGAATGAAAACCCAAACCTCAAAAGAATGGTTCTTGGCAAGGTGATGAATTCCTAGATTTAGACAGTAGAGACAGGAGAGAAAAAAAGGACTGAAGAAAATTACATTTAAAAATACTTTTCCCTCATTATAAAAATAGTTAATTGTAAAAAGAAAAGAAAAATTTCATGATTCTAATAATTGATGCAGAAAAATCATTTGGCATTAATGATAATGTTATTCATTAATGATAAAAACTATCCAAAACTAAAAACAGACAGAAACGTCCTCAACTTGGTAAAGAACATTTACACAAAGCATTGTATTTAATAGTGAAAGACTGAATGCTTTTCTCCTAAGACCGGCCAGGAACAAGGCCTAGATGTTAGCTGTCCTTGTTGCTACTCAAAATACCACTGGGAATTCTAGCCGGCACAATAAGGCCAGGAAAGGAAATAAAAGGCAAATAGGTCTGTATCTTTATTGCACCTGTATACAATACATAATTCTCAACACAGAAAATCAAAGAAGCTGCAAAAAAAAAAAAAAAAAAAAAACCCTCCTTGGACTAGTAAGTTAATTTAGCAGTATCACATCAATAAACAGTGAAGGAAAGAGGTTTTTCAACCAACATTGCTAGAGTAAGTGAATATCCACAGGCAAAAAAATAAAAAATAAAGGAAGAAAGAAAGAAAGAAAAAAGAAAAAAAAACAAACCTCTTCTTAAACTGCATATCGTATACAAAAATTAACTTAAATCAAAGATTTCAATGTAAAATATAAATCTATAAAACAGAAGAAAACAAAAGAGAAAATATCTAGGACTTTGGACTGGATGAAGACTTTTTAGATATCACCCCAAAAGCCTGATCCTTAAAAGAAATATTCAAAAATTGGAATTCATCAAAACAACAAAAATTTTTTACACTATGAAAGACACTGTTACGGAGAAGAAGACAAGCTATAGACTGGGAGAAAATATTTGCAAACCACATATGATAAGGGATGCCTAATGAGACTATATACAGAGCTGAAAACTCAGTATTACAAAAAAGAATGCTTTCCAATTCAGAAATGGGCAAAAGACATTTCAGTAGAGAAACTATACAGATGGCAAATAAATACATAGAAACATGTTCAGTGTCACTAGCCAATAAGAAATGCAAATTAAGACCATGATGATATATTGTTACGTGCATATCATAACCACTTAATGGGAAAAAAAAAGTGACAACACTGAATCCTGGCAAGAATATGGAGAACCTGGGTCTCTCTTACACTGCTGGTGAGAATGTAAAATGTTAAAGCCTCATGGAAAAACAGTTTGGCAGTTTCTTAAAAAAGAAAAACTAAACAAACACCATTCAGCCCAGCAATTGTATCTCTGAGCATTTATCTCAGAAAATTTAAAGCTTGTGTTCATACGGAAACCTTACACTAATGTTTCTAAAAGCTTTATTTGCGGTAGCCAAACCTGAAAACAACCAAAACGGCACTTAATGGGTGAATGGCTAAACAATCTCTGGCACAGCTGATCATGGGATACTACTCAGAAATAAAAAGCAACAACCTAGTGATCCATGCAAGAACTTGGATGGACGTCAAAGGCACTATACAGAGTGAAAAAAAAGAAGCTACTCTCAAAGGTCATATGCTACATGATTCTGTTTATAGCATCCTCAGAACAATGACTTGTTGCCAGTGGCTACGAATAGAGAACAGGGGCTAGAAGGGACTATACAGCTGTAAAGTAAGGTCTTGTTTTCTAACTGGTCCGTGAGTGTGCACGGCTGGGAGGTTCCCCTCCTTGGATTAGCCACTTTGTGTTCCTTTCATTCCATTGCGATCACAATTTGGATAAATCTCAATATATTTATGCTCAATGAAAAAACGCCAATCTCACAGATTACATATATGATTTCATTTACCTAACATTCTTGAAATAGTAAAATTAAAAAGGAGAAGAGATTAGTGGTTGCTAGGAGTTCGGATGAGGGTGAGAGAGGAGTAAGTGTGGTTCTAAAGTGGAATCTTGTAATGATTAAACAGCTTTTTTTTCTGAGTTTGATTACATGAAACTACACATGTGATAGAATCGCATGGAACTAAGTATACACATGTGCACAAGCACATGCAAGGAAGAACCCGTGATGCTGGTGAAATCTGAATAAGCTCTTTGATTGCACCAAGTCAATTTCTGGCTTTGTTATGATACTATACTCTGGGAGATGTTACAATACAGGAAAACTGATAAAAGGTACATGAAACTTACCTGTACATTTGCAAATACTGGCAAATCTATAGTTATTTAAAAATAAAAAAATGAATGAAGTAAAAGGATGGAAATCTTTTTACCGTACAACACTAATAATAGAAAAAAAGTGGCTATATGGGAAGCTGACAAAAAAGCTTGACAAGAAAAGGGATATTACCTGTAAAAGAGGTTATTTCATAGTGATAAAAGGGCCAATTCATCAAAAAGACATAACAATCTCAGTTACAAATGTGCAGCTAATAACAAAATATCAAGATTCATGAAGCAAAACCACAGAAAGAGAAAGAAGATACAGGCACGTTTAAGAGTATAGTTGTGATTTTTAATACTTCTTGCTCAAAAATTAAAACAATAAATATAAATAAAACAGACAAATATTGGTTAAAAATGAATAATATTTGTAAAATATTATCATCTAAATGGACTTAACTGATGTATCTAGGAAACTACACTCAAATGTAAAATTCACATGTTTTTAAAAACATATGACTTATTAGCAAAGATAGACAATATAGCAGGCTATAAAACACTTCCGTTTCAATAAAGGTAAATAAAATCATAAAACAATTTGTTCCTTGTCCACAGTAGAATTACATTACATAACAAAAGCTAACTATGCAGAAAAATCCAAACTATGTAGAAATCAACCAATACATTTCTATTTAATGAGTTAAAGAAGAAGAATTTATTAAAAAATTAGAAATATTCAAATTGAATGATAATGAAACAATACTTACTAAAAATTAAACAAGGAGGCAATAGATCAATGGAATGGAATATAGAGCTAGAAGTTAAACCACACAGAGAAAGGAGCAAAAGAAACTAAATGGAGAAAGGATAGTTTTTTCATTAAATGGTGCTGTAACAAGTGGACATCTTTATGCAAAAGAAAAAAGAAAAAGGTAAAAAAAAAAAAAAAATGAATCTAGACACAGACCTTACATCTTCCATAAAAATTAACCCAAAATGGATTATAGGCCTCAAGACAAAATGATAAACTAAGAAAATCCTAGAAGGTATTACAGGAGAAAATCTAGTTGACCTTGGGTTTGGTGCTGACTTTTTAGATACAACAAAGGCATGATCCGTGAAAAAAAAATTAGTAATTTGAATTTCATTTGAATAAAAGAATCTTTTCTATCAAAGGCACTGTTAAGAAAATGAAAGTATAAATCACAGGGAAAAAATATTTGCAAAATATCTATCTGATAAAGAACTAATACAAAAATATATAAAAAACTCTTGAAACAACAAAATGAAAAAAAAATTAAAAATGGGCAAAATATTTGAACAAACACCTCATTACAGAAGATATACAGAGGGCAAATAAGCTTATGAAACGATACTCTACATCATAAGTCATTCGGGAAATGCAAATTAAAACAACGAGATGCCAGTTCCCACCTATTAGAATGTCTAAAACCCAAGACACCAAAGGATGGTAAGGATACGAAACATCAGAAATTCTCATTCACTGCTGGAGAGAATGCAAAATGGCATAGCCACTGTGGAAGACAGTTTGACAATTTCTTACCAAAAATAGCCCCATATTTCTATCATACAATTCAACAAGAGTTCTCCTTTGTATTTACCCAAAATGTTAAGGGCCATGGAAAATAACCTGCTATCTCACTTCTGTTAGTGCGCTTAAGCATAGAATAAAGTGGAGAGGGGGAGGAAGGTACATTCACACAGCGGGGAAGGAAGTACGTTCACAGGGCTGTCAATGAGATAAAACGATGGCTAGAACAGAGAGCCGAGACGCCCTGGAGCATTGAAACGCTCAAGGGTCCCTTATGTACCCAAATAACAGGGAGTGAAATGTACTCTAGCCTAGACAATAGGATAAATAGGATGTAGAATATATTTTTGACTGAGATTAATGCTCCCTTTAGCTTCTGTAGCCCTGCTTGCTCAACCAGATAGCTTTCCCAGATGTGGTTTTGCCTTTAAAAGAGCCTGCTTCTTTTGGCTCGGGGCTGCTCTCTGTAACTGCCTACAGTGGTGCAGAGGGTGGTCGCTGGGCCCAGCTATTAAAGACTCACAATTCTCATAATTTGGCTCAGTTTTGGTGGTCTTTTCTCACACTCCGCACCATAACAAAAGGAAGTGCAAACTTACATGCGCATAATGATTTATAGCAGCCTTATTCATAATTGCCAAAACTTAAAAGCAACCAAGATGTCCTTTAGTAGGTAAACAGATGACCCAACTGTGGTACATCCATAAAATGGATGTTACCCAGTGAGAAACAGAAATGATCTGGGAAGCCACACAAAGACACACAGGAACCTCAGAAGCACATTACTAAGTGAAAGAAGCCAACTTGCAAATGCCGCGCATGGTACAGTTTCAACTATATGACATTTGGGAAGACACAAAACTATGGAGACAGGAAAAAGATCATCAGTTCCTAGAGGTCTGAGGGGAGGGAGAGAAAGAGGGAAATAGGTGGAGCACAGGGAATTTTAAAGACAGTTAAATGATCCGTATGATACAGTAATGATGGACAAATGCCGTCATGCATGTTAAAACCCACAACATATACAACTCAGAGGGAACTCTAACGTAGATTATGGACTTGTTAATGCTATTGTGTCAGTACTGGCTCATCAACTGTGACAAATGTACCAGGCTGATGTAAGATGTAAGTAACAATAGAAACCACGTGTATGTGATTGGGAGGGATCTGTGGGAACTCTTTGTACTTTCTGATTAATTTTTCTCTGAATGTAAACTGCTCTAAAAATAAAGTGTATTAATTTTAAAACAATTATGGATTATAACTAAATCAATACTTAAAGAGAAGCAAGGATTTCAATGTTTATATATATATATTTTTTTTTCTTGAAACGACGTCTCACTCTGTTGCCTGGGCTAGAGTGCCGAGTCGTCAGCCTCGCTCACAGCAACCTCAAACTCCTGGGCTCAAGTGATCCTCCTGCCTCAGCCTCCCAAGTAGCTGGGATTACAGGCATGTGCCACCATGCCTGGCTAATTTTTTCTATATATTTTTAGTTGTCCAGCTAATTTCTTTCTTTCTTTCTTTCTTTTTTTAAGTAGAGACAGGGTCTCGCTCTTGCTGAGGCTGATCTAGAACTCCTGAGCTCAAAGTATCCACCCACCTCAGCCTCCCAGAGTGCTAGGATTACAGGCGTGTGCCACTGGGACAGGCCCCAATGTTTATATTAAAAAAAGAAGAAACATTTTAACCCAAATGCCCAAGCTAACTTATTAAGTTAGTTTAAAAGAAAAGATCAAATTAAACCTAAAGTAAATAGAAGAAAGTAAATAGCAAACATAATAGCAAAAGTCTATAAATTTTTTTTAAAAAGTAGTCAAACAGTAAGAGAAAATCAAAAAACCTAAAGGTGGATCATTTGAAAAGATTTATAAAGTAGCATATTTTGACTATTCTAATTCCTTCTGTCTTTCTATATAAATTTTATCATTCAAATTATTAATAGCTGCACAGAAGCCTGCTAGGATTTTTACTGGGATTGCGTTTAATCTATATATTTATTTAAGGAAAATTGGCACTCAAAAAACTTGGTTTTTCATTTCATAAACATGATACAGCTCTCCATTTATTTCATTGTCTTTGATTTATAGCTTTAAACAATGGAGATCCTGCATGTATTTTATAATATTTATAGGCAAGTATTTTTGATGCTATTATAAACAATACTTTAAAAAGTAGGCTTTAGTTCTTTGCTTTTTGCAATAATTTTTATATACTTATATATGTAAGATAAATATATAAGATATAAGATACATGCTGCAACCTTGTTACACTGACTTATAAGTTCTAGAAACTTCTTTTGTTAATTACATGAAATAGTCTGTGTACGTAATCACATGTGTGTGAGCAGAGATAGTTATATTTGTTCCATTTAAATCTGTTGGCTTTTTGTTTCTTTTTCTTGCCTCATTTCACTGGCTAGAAATTCAGGTGTGATGTGGAAAGAAGAATTGAGAGCAGAAATTCTTGTCCTTTCCTGATCTTATTTGGCAACTTCTCTGCTATTCACAATTAAGCATGATTTTCACTGTTTTTTTTTTTTTGTTGTTGTTGTTGTTTTATGTTTTGGTTTTTATTTTTTTGTAGATTACCTTTTCAGTTTAAGGAAGCTTCCTTCTGTCCCTTCCCTAGTGTGCTGTGAGTTTTTTATCACAAATGGATATTAAATTGTTAAACTTTAAAAAAACTTTATCTGTAGCTATTGAGATAAGCATGTGATTTTCCTTTTTAATCCATTACTATTCATCGTAATTAAGCTAATTATTGTCAAATTTTGAACCAGCTTTGCGTTTCTGGGTTATCTCTACTTGATTGTAGCATATACTTTTAAGACTATCAATTTCTTCTCAGTGCAACCTTAGCTGAATCTCTAACATTTTCTTTCTTTTTTTATTCAAGATAAAAACAAAGGAATCTTCTGGATAGTGAACACATGGAAGTACCGAGAGACTGGAGCATGGGAGCTCTCTCCACACCAACCCCATATTTTGCTGTGTACATATCCTCCACTTGTCTGTTCCTGAATTGTAGCCTTTGTAATACATCAGTAAGCCTAGAAAGAGTAAGTCTGCCTGCAGCCAGACACACAGAGCCTTTCATTAAGTTAATAAAGAAAACCCTCATCTTATACAATACATCATTATGAAAGTTTTGAGGAAAGACATATAAAAGTTAACCTCACAGGATTCCTTCTTCATATGGCAGCTAATGATGTAGAAGAGTATATATGACTGAATGGCCAGAGCCGGATTCCAGGACACATGTGAAAACACACAAGCACTTACACAAATTCTCAGTAAGATTCGCAATGAGGTCAATGACAGAGTAGGGTTTTTGCAGGCAATCAAGGATATAGACAGTGCAGCAAAATAACTTGATATAATGAATAATGTCTTCAAGATATATCAACACTAGAACCTCAGGGCACTTAAGCACCAACAGAAAGTGTTTGAGAAGTATTCTAAAAGTTTCAGTGGTACTCTGAAAACCTATTTTGAAGATGGCAAGGAAACAGATGTGTTAAGAGCCAATGGACTAATTCGTCAAACGAACTTGTTCCTGCAGAACTTTAAAACGATGGCCTGAAAGTTGAATGTTGAGATGTGCTTCCAGTGGCATTGCCAGAATGCCATTATTCATAATTTTAATTTTTGACTGTGTAAATTATCAGTCCCTCTGGAATAGATATAATCAAGGATGTCAAATGGGCTTATTGCCTTTTTACACGATATTTTTTTAAATGTAGCTTAATCATAATTTCACACTGAAGATTTCAAATCACATTTGCTTTTATCAATTTTTAATAATTATAGCTCAAAAAAAGTAATGTGTCATTATATTTCATTCCTAAAAATAATTGTAAATGTTAGTATTTGTTTCAGACATTTTAACTTTAAAGTGACATGCTATAAGATAATGCATTTAAAAATATTTGGTAAAAAATATTCAACAAATAGTCTATGTATGTTAAAAATATGGACAATAAACATATGAAAAAATGCTGAACATCACTAATCATCAGGGAAATGCAAATTAAAACCACAATGAGATATTACCTTACTCCAGTTAGAATGGCTCTTATTAAAAAGTTCTAAGACAATAGATGCTGGCATGGATGCAGAGAGAAAGGAACACTTATACACTGTTGATAGGACTGAAAATCAGTACAACCTCTACTGAAAACAGTATGGAGATTCTTCAAAGAACTAAAAGTAGACCTAGCATTAGATCCAGCAATCCCACCCACTACCGGGTATCTACCCAAAGGAAAATAAGTCATTTTATCAAAAAGACACCTGTGCTAGAATGTTTATTGCAGCACAATTCACAATTGCAAAAACGTGGAATCAACCCAAGTGCCCATCAATTTATGAATGGATTAATAAAATTTGGTATATATATACCACGGACTACTATTCAGCCATGAAGAAAAATGAATTAAGGTCTTTTGCTACAATTTGGATGGAACTAGAGGCCATTATCCTAACTGAAGTATCTAAAGAATGGAAAAGCAAACACCACATGTACTCACAATTAAACTGGAACTAACTGATGAGCACACAGGTGCATGGAGGGGAGTAACACTCAGTGGAAATCAAGGGGGGAGGTGGTAGGGATTGGGCAAAAACCTAACAGGTACAATGAGCACTATCTGGGTGATGTGCACACTTATAACCTTGATTCAAGCATAACAAAAGTGATCCATGTAGTCAAAAGCATTTATACGCTGTAAATATAAAAAAAGAAAGAAACCATGAATTAAAAGGTTTGTGCAACTGAGAAATCTGGAAAATATCAAATGGCTTCTGATCCTTTTTTTAAAAATGTATCTGAAATAGTAATGAATAACATTCAGATATTGCTAATTGGTTTCAGCCCTCATTTTCAAAATAAAAGCAATGATAAAAAGATAAAAATATTTATACCTCAGCCTAATAGTATTGTCTATGAAGGGAAGTGGATTTTATTTTACTCATTCTGCTTCTTCCGTAGTCTTTAAATTTTCTATAATTAACATGCAATAATAAAAAGTCATTAAAATTTTAAAAAGAAAAAAGTGATGCTTTCTTCCTACATAAGCTATTTGCTCCACTGCCAAATATAATTGTTAAGAAACATTTTATTATCAGTCATATTTATCATTAAAATCTACTTTATCATATTTACCTGCCTTTAATGATATAATGCTTAAATTTTGCATCATAAGCAATGTCAGAAAAATGTAAATATCAATGTAAAAGAAAATAAATTTAAAAGTGATTTTATTTAAATGTAAGTAATAAAAATTAAGTGTCAAATAATTTGAAAAGTAAAATATAATCAAAATTAGAAAAGAATAAGAAGAAAATCTTTACTATACTATTTACTAAATATTGTTTCCTAGATTCTGTAGCAGAGAGTACTCAAGAAGTTTACCAATATGGAGTACATAAGAGGTTCACCAATCACACTAGAATTTCAAGGAGCCAGGAAAGAATTCTTGGAACAGTTATACATAAGCTGAAATCTGAAAGATAAGTAAGAATTAACCTGTGGAAGTAGGTGTAAAGTAGATAGGAAGAGTATTCGTAATGACAGGGAGATTTATTGGCCAGGTTATAGTCTTATGTTGCTGAAACGAAGAGGTCCCACCAATCTCTAATGGATTAATGTTTATTTCTGTCTCTAATGTAAGAGTTTGGGGGTAGGATATGGCCCAGAGCAGACAAGCCCCTTTAATACATGAGATCATCCACGGCTTGATCCTTTCCATCTTTTTCTTCACCATTTTCTGAGCGTTTTCCTCACTGCTGGGTCAAAGTTTCTGCAGGTTCGCACTCACATTTCCCACCCAGAGTATGGGAGACAAGAGAGAAAAAGAGAGAAAATGTCCAGGAAAACTGGCAGTTGGTGACTTTGTAGATAAATTAAAAGCTGTGTACAATACTCTGTTCACATTTCATACCTTATTTATCTAAGATGAATTTTATGGAAGTACTTTGGAGGCATGGAGCACAGAAAAAAAAAGCCTTGAATGATTTCTCAAGGGAGTCAACAAATGGCTCATATCTGTATTTTTTTTCCTTGACCATTTTCTCCTCAGAGAAGGTTAAAAAGGAATCCACTGAAGCTATGTTTCCCCTTCTTTAATGTTCTCCTTTCCTTTAATCATATTCTCCAATAAATAAATGTGTAGTGTGAATATCTGTGTTTAAACAGAGTATGTGTTATTTTTATCCAATATTTTGCAATTTAATTTTTATTTTTAGACTTAGAGTGAAAAAGAAGTTTACTCAAATTTAGGTCCCAGAAGCAATTTAGTGAAAAATGCAGCAAAACACCATTTATGTACACACATGTTTAATACTGCTTAGATACGCTAGTATAGTTGTTAATTAAACTTCAGCATATGCATAATAAATCATATGAGGAATGTGATTTTGTTGACATTTAAAGTATAGAGATGAACATTTAGTAGAAAAGTGCTTGTCAAGAGGTATTCAATTTTAAATAATTATGAACACAGACACATGTACTTCATAGAAATATCAACCCTTTAATTCGTTATCTGTTTGCTAACGAACTTCAAGTTTATCCTTCTGAGTTTAACCCTTTGGGGCAA
This sequence comes from Lepilemur ruficaudatus, assembly GCA_963574885.1. NCBI lineage: Eukaryota > Metazoa > Chordata > Mammalia > Primates > Lepilemuridae > Lepilemur > Lepilemur ruficaudatus. Next base: position 10,553 of record CAUYRT010067010.1, on the reverse strand, counting down.
TCTGGCACTTGGATACGTGCAAGAATGTCTGGCTCGTTTCCTTATGTGAAGTGCAGCCTCCCTCCTCTGCAGTCCACGCACCATGCCCATCCATCACGGCTGCTCTTTCCCGTCAGAGCCTTCACTCAAATTTTTATGATCATTTTTCACTGTATTTGTTCAGTTCCTCATTAGAGGAACTCTTTGGAGGCCATAATGTTGCTCTATTAATTTCTGTCTCCCACAGACACAAATTAGGCAATCAAAGTTTTTTGAAAGGCATTGTGAGGTTTGCCTTATTTTTCTTAATTTTACCTATCCAAAGTGCCCTTGTCTTTACTGTAATTCAAGCTACTAAAAACAAATTTGTCTTGAATTGCCTGGTGTCAGTAATTGGAACTAAAATTACATGGTACAGATTGAGCCAAGTGGCCACTTTACTATTTGTCCATACTAATGGTCCTAGTAGTTATGGAATGCCCCATTCCTGCTGGGCAATACTCCCTTCTGGATCCGTCAATCCCAGAAAAAGATACGTAATTCAGGGAAAGGCATTAACAAATCTAGTGGAATGCTAGAGCTAATGCCCTTGTTGACTTGTGTTGTCTAAGTATTTAGTTTCCTTGTAGAACTAAGAGCATTTAATGACTCCAAAAGTGAAAAATCTGATATGAGAAGATAAACAGCCCTCACAAATGAATTTTAATTCTGCAAATATTCATTGGCTATATATCGCCACAAATCTATGTATTAAATTTTCTCTTCTATAATGCTAAAAGAGAACAGTAGCAATATAACTAGTCTGATATAAGTCATTTATTCTAAATGCAAAACTTACTGACAATTGTTTGCCATCAGAGAAGGTTTATAAATTTTGATTTTTTTTTATTTATAGTGTTACAAATTTTCCATACTTCAAAATAGATCATCTTTGTGAAGTATGCACTTAGTGAATTATAGCAAAAATGTGAAAATAATAAAGGGTTAATAATGAAAGAAGCAATTATTCCCCTAGACAGATTTTTCTCTTATGACATTTAGATTTTGTTTTCTAATATACTGAAATTTAAATTTCAAAAGACTATTTCGACTGCTAATAAACAAGCTTTAAAGTATGCTTATTTAGAACAAAGTTTGTACACACTTACAAGTTTTAGAGAACTATATATCATAGAAGACCATCTCAGTCCTTATAATTGTTTTCTAAAAACATTCTTGGGCTCAACAGAATTTTTAAGGCAAACTCAGATGGCTTTAAGAGATGGATCAATACCTAGGGAGCGTGGCATATAAGACTATAATCAAATGCTGTTAAGTTTGGTTTCCTGCCATATAAAATGCATATGCCCCTGACTTATTCAAGGGAATAATAGAGCATATTTTGGAGAATATGAGATTGTGATTGATGCATCAAAGTACCAGAGCAGAATGAGGAGGCCAGTCCCAGCTCTAATTACTTCACAGAAGCAGCTGTTCACCCATTATAGGTCATGAATGTCATTGGCTCCATCTCTGTCCTCACTCCACAGATGTGGACGTGATGTCTCCAGTCGCTGGAGTACAGCTGTTTCGTGGGTCCTGCATTCAAAATGGAGCCGTAGCCGCCTGTTGCAGTGGAGCTGAGGGTCTGTCGGGCTGCCCTCAAACTCTCTCACAGGAGGATGTTATATTCGTTTTATGGCAAATATGCATACATCTCTCTCCCAGGAGCCCTGCCTCTAAAGAACACCTTTCAGGAGTCATTTCCCCCTGTGCTCAGGTTTACTCGTGGGCAGAATGAACAACATCTGGGAGGTCAGTTCCTGAATGATCTTACCTTCTGCAGCCAGGAACAATTTGTTCCCTGAGATTATAAATGATGAATCATAGACCAAAGTAACCTCTTTAAAACAATACAATTATTAGAAAAAAACTGAAAACATTTTTGTTGTGGTATTGGAACAGTAGTGGTCTTTCCTAGGAAATGTGCATGATCATAAAGGGAAAAAAAGACAGATACAGCTACTAAGAATGATAAATGCTTCTAAAGTGAGAGTCACCATAAATAAAGTTGAAAACAGAAACAAGAGAAATAGAGAAAATGTTTGCGAGGCATGTACTAGTTGAAGAATTTAGTTTTCCTTAAATGCAAAGACTGTTAGTAAGAATGAAACGAACAATCAGATTGCCGTGTGGACAAATGGCATGTAATAGGTTGCACAAGTGGCCATGGAATTTTACAAGCCCTTCCATAATAGGTAGAGACTATTTCCCTAACTTTTGCATTTTGTCTGGTTTTGTGACTTGCTGTAACCAATAGAATATGTACCGTTAGGGTCACAGAGGCCTCAGGAGTCCTTGGAGTGGCTTTTAGACTGCTCTGTTAGCTTGTCCACTTTTGGAACAGAGGCAATTTGTAAAGCATCCCAGGATGGCGTGCTGGCAGATGAAAGGTATGGGACTGAGCAGTCACTATCACCCCAGCTGATGTTGTGCCAACCTTTGGACATGTACCACGAGGATAGAGTGGGCCGTCCAATCCCTGGCAAGCCTCCAGAGGACCGCAGACTCAGAAAAATGAACAGCCATTGATTTACACAAAAGCTAACTGACACAGAGTAGAACCATGTAATTTACAAAGAAATGTAAATCAACAATAAACCAGGATATTATGCTCAATTTCATTAATGATTAAGGAAATCCAAATATACAAATTTTTAAAAGGAGATATAATTCTTTCTCATAAGATTTGGAACAAAATCATTTAAGATTGGAAAATCTTAAATGAGCCAGAAAATATGTGTAAAACAGCTACACATACAATTATCTGTAATAGAAATCATGGCAAACTTTGTTGAATAAAATTTGGTAGTCTCACGCCTATCACTTCCTCTTCATATTTTCCTATGGAAATAATGGCAGCAAATGAATAGAGATCTTTGTAAAGATACTCATTGCAACATGGTAGTGAAATAAAAAGAACCAATTCATTTCAAAGAACTGGATTTAACTGTAACTGACAGGATACCAAAGTGAGGAGAGCTTTAACAACATAGTGTTTTTCCCTATCACATACAACAACTCCAGAGATAAGTGATCCAGGGCTCATGGTCTAGGCAGCACCATGATGGTTAAATGATTGTGCTCCTGTGGCCTTATTATCACACTGTCTTCAATGTGATATGTACACTTCATTGTTCAAAGAATCCAGCACATTCATACAATGGAATGTTATTTTCCATAAATAATAGTATTAAACAATGAATAAAGTTGATCCACCAACATGGACTGCCCGGGAAATATGTTCAAGAGATATTTTCTGGTAAAAAAGGAAATTGGCATAACAATGTGTACATGTACACACACGGATATGGATAGATATGGATCTATCCTTAGAAACTTGATAAAATTTTAGCAACATCAAGAGCAAAATATGTTTAAATTATTTTAATATTAATTTTTTATTTTTGAAAAGATACATATATCATAAAATTTACCATTTTAACCATTTTACAGTGTATAATTCAGTGACATTTAGTACAATCACAATCTTGAGTGGCCATTACCATTATCTACTTCCAAAGTATTTTCATCATCCCAAAAATAAATCCCATAATCATTAAGTCACACACCATTCTCCTCTCTCCCTCAGCCCTTGGAATCCACTAATCTGTGTTATTTTTTCCTCTAGAAATTTTCCTACATAAGATATTTCATATAAACAGAATCACACAATAAGTTGCTTTTTATGTATGGCTTCTTTCACTTGGCATAGTAAAGTTTTCAAAGGTTATCCATGTTGTAGTGTGTATCAGAAGGCCATATGTTTTTTATGACTGAATATGTCCTGTTGTAAGGGTATATCAAATTTTATTTAACCAGTTGTCAATTGATGGACATTTGAGTTGCTTTTGCCCTTGGACATTGTGAATAGAGGTGCTATGAACATTTTAGTACAACTTTTGTTTGAACATCTGTTTTGAATTCTTTAGGGTATATACATGTGGAATTACTAGAACATATATAAATTCAATGTATAATTTATTTAAGAACCACCAAAATGTTTTCAGTAGTTGTATTACTTTACATTCCATCCAGCAATGTATGAGGCTTCCAATTTCTGCAATCCTTGCCAACACTTGTTATTAAAAAAAAAAGAAAAAAAGGGAAACTAATTATAGCCACCTAATGGGTGTGAAGTGGTATCTCACTGTGATTTTAATTTGCATTCCCCTAATTATTAATGACATTTAACATCTTTTCATGTGGTTTTTAGCCATTTGTATTTCTTCTTTGGAGATAAATTTATTCAAGTCCTTTGCCCATTTTTTTTTAATTTTTGATTTTTTTTCATCTTTTTGTTGTTGATCTGTAAGAGTTTCTTTTATATATATATATTCTGGATACTATACCCTTATATAAAATTTACAAACAATTTTCCTATTCTGTGGGTCATTTTTCACTGTCTTGATAGTGTCCTTTTATGCACACAAGTTTTTAGTTTTGAAGTCCAATTCATCTATTTTTTCAATTGTTGCTTGTGCTTTTGGTACAAAATCAAAACCATTGTTGAATCCAATGTTAGATTTATAGCGCATTTTCCTCTAATAGCTTTATAGTTACAGTTTGTATGTTATGTTTTTGATACTCTTTGTGTTAATTTTTCTATATAGTGTGAAGTAAGAGCACAACTCCATTCTTTTACACGTGACTATACAGTTGTCCCAGCACCATTTGTTGATAAGACTATTTTTTTACTATTGAATGGTCTTGACACCCTGTCGAAACCAGTTGACCTTAGGTGTGCGGGTTTATTTCTTCAGACTCAGTTATACTGTGCTGATCTGTATGTCCATACTTATAATACTACCGCACTGTTTTTGAGTACTGCATCTTTGCAGAAAGATGTGAAATTGGGAAGTGTGTTTCCTTTAATACTGTTCTCCTTGTTCAAGATCATTTTGGCTATCCAGAGTCTCTTGCAATTCCATATGAATTGTAGGGTTGACTTTTTCATTTCTTCAAAAAGGGATGTTGAGCTTTTGATAAGGATTGCATTGAATATGATATGTAAATGGCTTTAAGAAATATTATAATATATGAACACAGGACGGCTTTCCATTTGTTTAGCTTTTCCTTAATTTCTTTCAGTACTATTTTGGAGTTTTCAGTGTACTAGTCTTCCACCACCTTAAACTTACCCCTAAGTATTTTATTATTTTGATGTGATGATACACTGAACTGTTTTCTAATTTTCCTTTTTGCTTTGTTAACAAATAGCAAACTTTTAAATGTAGTTACCAATTAAATGGAAAAGGAAGGTCAGAGTGGTGAAAGTTTTTACTTCTTATTTTATATTAAGAGAAGGGAATTTTTTTTTTTTACTTTGCTTTCTGTGATTTTCTGCATTTTTCTACAAGAACTTAAAAAGAAAGAAATTGCACACATGTAAACTCTACTGACATAAAAATGTCTCTAGATAACTGTCAAGAATTTCTGCATCTTTGTGCCATTATTAATCCTGGGGACTAATTTTCAAGCTCAGTTTGTTTTGATTCTTCTTTTTTTCTTTTCAGTAACCCCCAGAGACCCAGGCCGCTCTCCTTTCCCTTAGTAGTTACCACCTCAGACTCAACACATCGCGGCTGTCTCCTCTCCTACTCTTCTAGAAAAATTAGCCTTTGATTATAATGCCTCAGAGAGGCAGTTAAAATTTCTTAAAGTTAAAAAAAAAATGTAAAATAAAAAAAAATTTCTTAAAGTTCTTACTCTATGGGAAAGAACCTTTTTTTCAGATCATTCTAGGCAGGACTTGATCCTTAGGAAGAACAACCTTGAAATAGCTCCAAAGATCCTTTTAAGAAGGTAACAGTTAATGAAAAGCTTTTGACCTTATATTGGTCCTTGTAATGAAATGGAATATAATCAGGAAATGGACATAAAACTATATTTTATGCTGTTGCTTTTCCTCCTCTCCCCTTTTCACAGTTAATTTTTCCTTTTTTCTCTGGTGATAAAGTCTGATTTTCAGGAATAATTTTAGGAAGTCTTTAATCACCTAAGAGAAGCCAAATCTTATCTTAGGCATGGTCTGTTTAAGAAGAAATTCTCTTTGAACCTGATTGCATTTTCCCTTTCATTATCCTTCCCTCTTTTCAAAAAGCTGCCTTTTCCTTTTGAAATTCCTTTACCTCTAAGCTCAAGATTTACAAGAATATTAAATATATATATATATATATATGCATGTGTGTGAGTTTGCGTGTGTGTGTGTCACTTTAAAAGCTTTTATTTTTGAAGTTGACCTTGCTCTCTACTATGTGAAGGGAAAATAGCCAGCAACAACTGAACTAGGTTTGCACCTGGGTTTGAGAGTGTTTGCAGGAGTAAGTGGCAGGGGCTCATTCCAGCAATCAGCTGAGAGACAAAGAACCTCTCTGGCCACCCAGGACAGTGATTATTCTCCTGGAGCAAGAATTTTTTTTTTTTAACTGTTTGCTCAATTCACTAGCTTTTTCATTGGGGTGGTTCAGTGGTATATGTGTGTACGCATGTATAGAAAGAGTGAAATACAGTATATTTGGTTTTCAAAAATAAAAAACATGTTAGTAGTCACCATAAAATTTGTAAGTATATTCTGTATAAAGCCCTGTATTTTTGTCTTTTGTTTTTCTTTTTTTTCTTTTACCGCTACTGTTCAACATAGTAAAAGAACTATAATTTTAATGAATTTTTTCAAAGAAAAGATGTATCATGAACTCTAATATCTGCCCACTTCTCTGGAAATGGTCCGCCTTGGACGATGTATTCACATCCTCTCTATATTGTGTCCCGGAAATTTCTGTCTAGTTTCATTTTGATTCAGCGATTTGTAAATTATTCCTTTTTGTGAGCCTGAGGTTGATTTCAAAATGGGATTTTTGAAGTACTGAAAAATGCTGGCCTGAGATAGAAAGTTCAAAGGAATTTTTTGTTCAATTATGAATACCAAGTACAAAACAGTCAAAGTGTTCTTTTAGAGGTTTGTGGCTTGGTAAGTAACACATAGAAAGAAACCTTAACTCCCGAAGTGCGGGAGAGCCTCATGAAGCCACGAGCTCACCTCTGGCCCTCTCCGTGACATTTGGCGTGTTTAGCGAAGTGGAGAAATATCGGTGGTTTCTTTCTGGTTGATTCGCTGGATGCTGACTCACTGGATGCTGTCAAATAACGCTGCTGCAGTCAGAAAATAGAAAATGGTACAACAGAGAATTCAAAACTGACTCTGAACTTCAAACGAGTATATTTATTTTTTAAAAATCTAATCAAAGAAGCATCATGTGAGATGTATTAGCTGTCTACATTCTCAGTTTCAGCTGGCTTACCCGCTTTAGCCAGCAGGTCTTGCCGACTCACGCCACTGCTGCTGGCTTCTGTGACAGTTCCAGGCAGACCAAAGTGAGCAACCAGGGATGAATGAAGAACTCTAAAGAGAGACGTACGGCCAGAAGCATCAATCCTTCCTGGTAAGAGGATTGCCAGTGAAGCAAAATCCTTGTGTTCTGTGTCAGGGATACTGCAAAACCGGGGAATTTTGGAAAGCGAGGGAAAAAACAGCTGTTGGAACAACTGTTTATCATGAGAAAGAGAGAGAGAGAGAGATGCATGAAAAATCTTCATTTACCACCTTGGCCATCTTACGTGTATCTCAACAAAACGGTGTCTTTGGATGAATTTGAGACAGCATGATGCTAAGAAAGCCCTGCAAATGATGAAATTAGAATAAAAAGCCCAAAAAGTAAAAATCACTGAAATTATGAGAAAGAAACCCAGCACCACCTAAGTCCTCTAAAGAAAATAAAGATTTTTCTAGTTTTTCTATGTTTGCCTAATTGGTCTGTTCTCCTTGAAGTTATATTAATTTTACTTTATGTATTTTGACGCTCCTTGGTCCATACACATTTAGGATTGTTATGTTTTCTGGAGAATTCACCCTTTTATCACTATCTAATACTTCTCATTATTCCTTGTAATTTTCTTTGCTTTGAAGTCTTTGTCCCAAGTTAACATATCTATTCCAGCTTTCTTTTCATTAATGTTAGAATAGTTTCTCTTTCTCCGTCCTTTATTTTTGACTTGTCTGAATCACTATATTTAAAATAGGTTTTCAGAGGCAATAAAACTTGAGTCTTTTTTAAAATCAACTCTTGATATTCTCTGTCACTTAACTGGTATATTTAGATCATTCACACTTAAAGTTATTGATATAGCAGGATTAATATCTACTGTGTTTTTATCTGTTTTGTATTAATTGTATTTGATCTTTGTTTCTTTTTTCCCCCATTTTTCTGACTTCTTTGTCTTAATTGGATAATTTTTATAATTCTATTTTATCTCTTTAGTAATTACAGTTCTCTTTTCTTTTAATTAATGTAGTCACTGCATTAGAGTTTGCATTACACATTTTTAGCTAATGTAAGTCCACCTTCAACACACACCATACACTATATGTGTGAGGCAAATACCTTAAAAGAGAATACATGGTATATCCAATTTCTCCCTCTTTTTCCTTATAATATTGCTGTTATTCATTTCTCTTACTCATAGGTGATAGTCACTCAATAAATTGCTACTATGATTACTTTAAAAAGCATTTTAAAGCAGTTATTTTTAAAACCATTAAGAATAAGAAAAATACAATTATTTATTCCTTTCTTGATGTATATTGGAATTTCTGACTTATATCCTTCTCCTTCTTTCTGGACAGCTCCTTTTAGCATTTTTGCAGGGCAGGTCTGATGGAAAAAAAAACTCTCAGATTTTCTTTGTCTGAGAAAGCCTTTATTTCTCCTTCCCATGTGAAGAATAGTTTTACTGTATAGTAAGTTCTAGATTGATGAGGTTTTTTTTTTTCTTCACACTACTATCCGGGGATTTCTGATAAGTCCACTGTAATGCTCATCATTGTTTCTGTTAAATAAGGTGTTTTCTTTTTCTGGCTATTTTTAATAGTTTCTATTTTCTTTGATTTCTTTAGTGTAAATATAATATTCCTGGGTGCAGATTGATGAATATTCATCTAGCTGATGTTCTCTGAGCTTCCTGGGTTTATGGTTTGTTGTTTGTCACTAATTTTGCAAAGTTCTTGGACATTATTATTTCAAATATTCCTTCTGCAGTGTCCTGTCTTTATCCTCCTATTTTTCCAGTTATGTGTATGTAATGCCTTTGAAATTATCCCAGATTTCATGGATGCTCTGTTCTGAATGTTTGAAGTTATTTTTTTCATTTTGCATTTCGGTTTGGGAAGCTTATTGACTTACCTTCTAAATCTGCCTAGTCTTTCCTTGGCTGTGTCTATTCTATTGATGAGCTCATGCAAATCATTTCTCATTTCAGTTACAGTGTTTCTCATTTCTAGCATTTTCTTTTGATTCTTTCTTAGAGTTTCCACTTCTCTGCCTACATTATTCATCCATTCCTGCATGTTGTCTGACGTTTTCCATATGAACACATTAACTTACATATTAATTATAATTTTATAATATAATTATAATTGATATTTAACATGATAGTCATAGTTTTTTTTTTAAATTTCTGTGTAATCAGTCCAAAACCTACATCATATCCGTGTCTAGTTCTGATGTTTGTTTTTTCCCTTCAAACTGTGGCTTTTCTTGTCTTTTATCATGCCTTGTAATTTTTGTTTAAAGTGGACATGAATTCTTTGGTAAAAGGAAGTGAGATGAATAGGACCTTAGTGTGAGGATTTATGTAAGTCCGGGTAGGAGTTCGGCTGAATTTAAATGTTTGTTGTAGCTGTAGGTGCCAGAGGTTCTCACAAAGGTTTCAGTTCACAGTGGCCATTCCGGCAGGCTGGGAGTCAGGGCAAACTAGGAAGCCATGCTTCGAGGCAGGGTGTTGAGAAATATGATTGAGGAATTAATGAAATGTGGCTCATAAGATCATTATTTTATTGTATCGCTCAATATTGCTATATTAAAGACAGAAACAGGAGTTTGCAGCGTTTTGCTCTGAAAGAATGTGTGAACTCAATGGTTCACTTATCAGAGGTTGTTATCATGCGAGAGCTCTCAAATCTCTGGTAGGGAAGCAATCCAAGAGACTCCCTGCTTATCTCTCTGTGCGGTTTTTCTGGGTCCCGAATGCGGAGACTCAGGTAAATATCTAGCCCACAGATGGGAGCCAGAGACAATGAGTGTACTTTGCTCTGAGACATGCCTCTGTGTTATAAACAACCTGTTTGTAGAAATTCAGGCTTCCTGTTCACTCCTGACTGTTTACCTTTAAGTCCAAAATGACTACATCAAAGAAATATAGAGTCACTATACCTCTTTTATTATACTTCTGTTAATTGATGACCACCTCTTAGAACTTAGAAGCTAGCCCCTGAAAGACTTTGTACTTGTTTGTTCACCTAGACAGATAAAGACTCATTAGTAGCCCTTTGAGAGGACTTTTGACCCTAGCCCACTACCTGTGTAATCCTGTTCCCCTAGCAACTGCATTCCCTGATATGCAAATGTGTAACCCTGACAACTAGTAATTGAGATCTGTGATTATAAAAACCTATGTGAATCTAACCATATTGCTAGATC
>CAUYRT010067008.1:0-14004 GCA_963574885.1 Lepilemur ruficaudatus | reverse complement strand
GAGTTTGAGGTTGCTGTGAGCTAGGCTAACACCATGGCACTCACTCTAGCCTGGGCAACAGAGTGAGACTCTGTCTCACAAAAAAAAAAAAAAAATCATACAACCCCTAACATTGTGTCTCTTAAGGAGTAGACTTCATTAAGTGTTAAAGAGTATAATCATTTCTTTCTTTTATTTTTTTATATTATCATTTCAGAGCAGTCAAAAATTAGCCAATATTTCCTGTGGTTTCAATTCAGTTTATCCTTTTAGAGTATCACCAGTTTCAGATTCTTGGGAATAAATTTTTCCTTCCCTTGCTTAGGTATCATATTCACACGAGTTTTCTACACCAGTTATTCTAATGGAAACATAGAGAATAGTGCTGCGATGCTGGAAAACAGGCTTCCTTCCAGGCTGGACTTCACCGTTGCTGCCATTGTATTTGTAATTAATAGCAAGTAAGTCTCAATCCAGAAATTGCTGGATGTGACACCTGGGTCAGGTCCCAAATCATAAACTCTGATATATCTTGGAAAACTTGCAGTGATGACTAGATCTTGTATATGATGGCTCCTGCTCCCCTCCCCAAAATACTTTTATCATTATTTTTTAAAATCCTAATTTCTGCTTTACTTATTAGTGTGCTATTTGACAGTGATGCTAACATACCACAACTCAGCAGCCCCTTCCTAATCTTTTACTATGGAGCTCTAAAATCAAAAGTGGAAAAAAAAATAGTAAGTCCTGATCCATATACAAATAACAAGTCAGAAATAATGAAATTTCTTCCCCAAACTGACAAATGTAGAAAATAACCCATTTAAACTTCCTTCTCTTAGATAAGTCACTTATATCACTTTACTTAGTGAATTTGAGCACTTCATCTCTAAGTTCAGAAAATTTGTGTCTTTTCTTTCACAAAAAGACAAAGACAAGATAGTGAATACTGACAAAATGTTCAAAACTACATTTGCCATTGGGTTATAAACAATTAAAAACCTGGGTAGAATAAACACATATTGCTACCCATAACTAAGCATGCTTTAATATATTTTTGCCTTCACTAACCTTAGTGAAGGTAGAGATGGATTGGCCCACACCATCCCCTCTGGGTCTCATTCGACACTTATTTCAAAGGTTAAAATTTGTAACTTCTTGCCAACTAGCAAGACAGCATCCAGCCCCTACTTCAAAATTTCCTTTCCAGGAATAGAATTTTAATGGAAATACTACAAATACACTTGTAAGTATTTGTATTATAGTAACAATTTTCAAATTGGCCCTTATTTAGGTAGTGAAAGAAAACCACGGGTGTTCAAGAAAACATCTTATTAATTGTCACCTTTTAAAAATATGTTTTCAGATTATATAATCTTAGCCTCCTTCTTAATAATCTCACCAGTTATAATATTGTCTTCCAGTATTTAAAAAATGGGTAATCAATCTTCTATTTAGATGCCGGCCTTTCCACATTCACGATTAGCAGAAATCATGTGCAGGTATGTATCTTACTTCTGTTGTCATCTCACACTCTTGGATGCTTAAGTCTCCTACCAAGCGATCCTTCACACTCAGGAAGTTGTTAATTAGGACAATAGGGGCAATGAACTTGAGCAAATCAAAATGTTCTCTTAGAAGATTGGTTCTACTTCCCTTGTAGCTTGGAGTGGACTAAACTATTGTCCAAGAATATGGTTTGGTCTTCATTTAAAATATAACAGACCTTAGATAACTTCATTTTTTGGGACTAGGTACTTGCAAAAAACCTGGGGGGAAATGTTATTTGGTTGGCTAGTTGGCATAGTAACCTCATGTATACACTGTACACAGCAGGGTGAATCTGATTAAAATAAATTGACCTAAATTGAGATTTAAGTCTCAATATGAAAAGAACATTTTATCTTATTTTTCCTTTCAAAAATTGCATAGTTAATTAGTATTATCTTAATGTACATTCATTAAGATGCAGAGATAAAGGAGACATATTTTTGAAGCCATAAACTAGCACTTCAAGGCATAATTTGTTTTACTTTATGTTTTGTTAACTTAATTTTATAGCATTATGAGAGAGCTGAAAGATACAGTATAGTCTGGTGGTTGAAATTATGGGCTCGGGGGTCACCTGGGTTTAAATACGGTACCTGCACTGCCTTCCAGTAGTTATGTGACCTTCATTTTCTAAACCTAAGCCTTAGTCTCTATGAAGTGGGGATAAAAATAGTGCCTCCCTCATAGGGTTATTGTAACTGACATATTTTATACAAAGCACCAAGTGTATGGATTTTAAGCCTATAAATGTTCACTATTCATACTTAACAAAAATTAAAACACTAAGTTATTTTGAAGTTGAAAATGGATTATCTCCAGCTTAGTACAATTACCAGTGATATGTTTTCCTTTCTTGTATACTATAAAAATAATCATTGTCAGAACAGGAGGCACTTAAATTATTCAATATAACTAAAACCATAAACTTATGTATCCTGAATATATTTTTCATCAGTACATTGTGCATAATGATTCATTAAAATCAGCATGCATATTTGAATACTTGTTCCGTGTGTGCGTGTGTGTGTGCGCGTGCGCGCTTCTTGAGGACACATTACAGGAATTTTTAAAAATCAGAAACATGAAATAAACACGAAAAAATAAAGAAATAACCATTGCAAACCTATTGGTGCTAATAGTACCAATTTATTTTAAACCTATAACCATAAAAAATACCCTCACATACATGTGTATTTGTGTTTATGTGTATGTTTCTATAATGCAAAGGTATAAATTATTTGTATATTTGTTTAACAGACACTGATCATAGAGTAATATTATTTTATATCCTGCCTTTTCTTAATGAACAATATTTGCTGCCAGGAATTTATACTACAAATATCCTGCAAAAGAACATTACATACATAGACGATTAATCATTGTGACATTGTTTGTAATAAGGGAACAGTAGCTCATTATTTTAAGATTTTAAATATCAAGAGTGAATTAAAAAATAACCATCTAGCGATCGCTTCTCAAATGTAAACTCTTACATTGGCTTATCATTTCTGCCTTGGTTGGATTGAAGATGATCTTCCTCTTCTTTCACTCATTTGGTGAGTTTGGCAAGTCCAAAATATTGTATCTACTGTTTGCCAGGGCTCTGTGCCAAGCCTGTGGCCTTAGGTAATCTGTTCCCTCAGGTAGCTCTTTTTCGGTTCCCGTAGCACTCTGCACTTTCATAGCCTTATCACACAGCATTGACATTGGCCTCTTGCTTCCCTATACCTCCCATTAGTTGGTGAACTCCATGAAAACAGAGTATGTATATTCTTGGTCATTGTTTTCTCAGCATTTAGCACAGTGCCACCGACAGCAAGTGCTCAATAAATGCGTTAACTGTGAAAGGATTATCTTGCCTGCATTTTACTTTGACCCCTCCACTGTCCTGATTCATATACTTTGTCTCATTTTTTTCCTGTATGTGTTTATTTCTTCTGTGTGTGTGTGTCAGCGCTGCCTGACCCTAATTGGGTAAGACATTGTCTATTTAATCAATCTTTTTCCATGCCCAGAACAGAATTGTTCATGTGATTAGGCCTTTAAACTCAGAATAAATTGTTCTGAGATTAAATTATTTTAGGCTCAAGGGCAGGAACTACAGAGTTTTATATTCTCTTGCTCCTGATTTCTACATAAAAAGATATTCAATAAATATTAAGCAATGTAAAATGTGACTTCAGAGAAAATATTGACTAAAGATACCAGTAGGAATAGCTAATGTGTCTGATGGTTTTAAAGAAGCATTATGCTAAGCAGGGTTGTAATTTGAACAGGTTTGGGCACCTGCCAGACCAGCATTTGAATGTTGGCTCTGCCACTGACTTTGTGGTCTTGAGTCCTAGCTTCTTCATTTTTAACCTGGGGTTAATAAAACTTAAACTTAACTCATTGGAATCTTATGAGGGATAGACAGGATAAATTTTATAAATATTGGGCACATAGTACAGTGGTATGTAATAATTGTTTTACTATTTTCCTTCTGACCAATTTTCAGTCATTATTAATGTTAGGTAGATAGAGAGGCATTCCAGGTCTCCCAGGGATGAAAGTGGGTGCTGTTGCCCTTCATCTTTGTCCTGCCCAACCCTGATTCTCCATACCTGGGGAGGAGGGAATACCCTATGAATCTGCCAATCAGAACTTGGAGTGCCAGCTGAAAAAGAATTCAGAGGACTCTCTAGGCCACGGTCCAAGCCACATGGTTACCATAAAGTCCGGAAAGTGACCTAGAACCCACATTCGTATTTAAGGCTCAGGTCATGTGACTCCCAGCTGTCTAATCAAAGTGGTTCCATGGTGACCTCTGAACCACAAAGGAGGTCCCTATCCAGACACTATAAAATAGGACCCAGACCCTAGACAAACTCTCTCTCTCTTTGCCCTTCCTTTTGCCTGCCCTGCTGTGACAATGGGTCTGGTCGTCATCCATGGCGTATGTACTATGCTCCATAAACCTGTGTCTTGCTCTTGCCCTATAATCCTATCTTTCTCTCCTCAATAAACCTCATTTTTGTGCTCGCTTAACTTTGGCATGTCTGGTCATTCTTTGGCCATGAGCACGCCAAGAACCAATGGTCTCAGACTAAAACCTAACATTAAGACAAAATAAGAGATCTTTACATTTGTATATGATGCCTGCATATCTATTGGCTTATTTTCTTCTACAACAAAATAAATGTAAAAGCCTCTAGGCTTATATAATTCTGGACAAATAAAAGTGCATGAGGTAAACAAACTTTATGTTGCAGCTTCCAGAGATGGAGAGATTTAAAAACTGAACCAGAGTGTAAGGAGAGGATATGACTCTGCAATAAATCCCCTGCTTTCAATTGACTGGCCAGTAAAAAGCTCAATTCTGCAACATTGTAGAAAGTACTATTAAGTTGAGGAGGAGGGTTGGCTACATTAAACCAGAAGGTAGGATACACCATTTTATTTTATAGGAAGTGATCTCCTCTATCATATGCTTTTCGAAGCACAATGTTTAAAGTTGAAAATAAAATCTTTTAAAATATGTATTTTTATTTTGAAAAAGGCAGGATTGAAATCATGTTATTTGGAGTGAAGACTAGAGTTGGGAATGAGTTGTTCTAAAGTCTGGTTCTTGACCTCTATCACTATCTCTCTAAGCAAATGAAAGAATTATAATTCAAAATAATTTTGCATATAATATACACAAAAAATGTAGCCTAAATCCAGTGTTCAGATTTCTAAGGCATTCTCTGTTTTAGAATTACTTAAAAATAGTATCTGAGAGAACTGATTAATTTCTGTTATTTCATTTCTCATATGATAACTACAAATTAAGAAACCAATGAATATTTGAAGCTGGGTTAACTTCTTGGAGTAAAATTAGAAAATAAGAGAGGGGAAAGTTATACACACACAAATCTATGCATATATTTGAGATTTGGGGAGGCCAAATTTATTCCCTTCAATCACAGACACAACTGTACAATTAGTCCTTTGCTGGAGCAAAGCTGGTCTACAAAGTTTATTTGCAGTTCATAGCAAATCTGAATGTCTCTTTGCAGGCAGTCACACCCAGAATTAGAGCATAGAAGGTGGAAGACAAGTTTTCATAGTCCCTTTTACTAAAACCCCAATCAGGGACATCACTCCCTCTCCCCTGGGAAGATTAAGAAAGTGAACAGAGAACAGAAATATTCTTTTCATACTTTTTCCTCTGGGAGAATGGTTTAGAAAACACAATGAGCTTGTGTGCGCACATGTGGGTGATATAGCCGGCCACTATTGTGTAATAAATTTTTTGTTTGATCTCTCTCCCTATATACATACGGGTGTGTATGTATGTGCATGTGTGTGTGTGTGTGTGTGTGTGTGTGTATGGGATATTACACACATCTACTTGTCTTTAATGTCTATATATACTTACATATATATTATATGTATACATACCCACATACATAATCCTCATGAGAAAACAAAGGGGAAGGAGAGAGTAAAGAGAAAACAGAGAAAGGGGTAGAGAGAATAAAAGCTTCAAGGTAGTAAGTCCGAGGAGTCATAAAGTCCAGAGTGATGGAAAGCAGTATGAAAGAACATCAGCTGTTTTACTGATGATAAATTGCCATCATTTTTATTTGTTTTCCATCTTTTACTGTTATGATTAACAATATTGTTGTGATAGGTTAGGTTACCAAAGTGATGAATAATTTAAATATTGATTCATGACATCACTTTTTAGAATGTTAGGCAAATATGGTTATCCCTTAAAAAGTGCATTTTTGTCTTTTAATATAGTTTAAGATCCATTTTTATGGAACATTTATTTATTTCTGGTTTGCAATCCATGTTTTTTCCAGAAAGGACTGGCTTGGCATTATGTTATAAATTCCTATATTTATGTGCTTAATTGTGGTCTCAGAAACTAGAGGGATAAATGTCTTCAGTAAATAAATATTTGTTTCATTATTTGGAGGTCAAAAATTTCATCCATATTTATCTATCTATTTTTTTTTCAAACACTTTGGTAACTTTAGTGTCGCATATAGCTCATGTTTGCTGAATAATATATAAACTAAGACATTAGCAGTATTTTCGTATAAGGACTTAAAAAGATATCCTACAGTGTGATTGTGTTAATTTTCTTTTGGAGTTTTTTTTCAAGGGAAGTAGCCTGAAGTAATTAAATAGTAAAAATTTTTTACATATAAATTTATCATTTATTAATTTTATCAACTTTTTGCATTTACATACTTTTTCTTGTTTGCATTCTCTGCTGAAGGATACAGGATGTCAACATAAATTGAAGATGTCACCATAGATTTTTTGGACAAGTAATGGGGTTTTGAATTTAATAAGATACAGAATAAAAGAAGAAATGTTATTTATACTTGTCCAGACAAATGAGATATATAGAATACTGTTAAATATCACTGGCTTACATTTTCATTTTTTAATTACTTTCAAAATTCTGGATTCTCATTGAATTAATTTGCTATATTTTATAATATAAACGAGGCATATTTATAAAATAAGAGAAAAATTTTTATAAGTACTAATAGATTACCTATTTCTGTTGTATTTGGTAAATTTGTTAGCTTGTGTTTATCTGGTATTTAATGATGTAAATATTCCGCTTACTACATTGGTATATAACTTTCCTAAAGAATTTAAACCATCTTCTTATATGTTATTTGTTTATTTTTATTACTAATAATCATTTGTTATTATATAGAAAGACTGAATTATATTGGAGTAGTAGTAGAGCTTTGCTTTATTGGACCTTAAAAGGAATAAATAGCTTTTCTAAAAACAGCTTTTGATCTATTTAAATTTTAGCTAAGTAAATAGATGATTAAAGAATTTCCTATTGTCCCTAATGCTATTGTGTCGTGGGGTGTGTGTGGCTGAGGGAGTTGTTTGTATTCTTTTTCTTTTCTCTCTTTCAGCGGACTGGGTCATTGCTTGGTGTCCACCGCCAGCAGCAAAAGGGCTCCCCATTGTGTTCCGCTGCTTGCTCCCGACCAGCCCTGCTGTTTCTGCTTGGAGCAGAGAGGAGGAGGCCTCTTTTGTCTCCATGACAACCGTGTGTCCTCCGGGAAGCTGCTCAGAGCTAAAGACCTTCGGAGAGCGGGGGGAGGGGCCGTGAGGAAAAATCTCACCTCATTTCCCCTCCTTCCAGCGCAATTTGCTAAATAGGGGCTATTTTATTGTGTTTTTAACATAATGCTGTAACCCACAAGCCACACGCTCCAAACCTTATTTCGTAAACAAAAAAGCCACATCACAAGGATTTTTCTAGCATCTGGCACACAGTTTCATGTTCCCTTCCCCCTTTTGTGTTAACTTTAACTTTGTCTCTAATTCGCCAATTCCCTGAAATGATTTGAATATTAATGACCATTTGAAAGCCAAACACCCGCTTAGCCTGGCAATACTATAGCATACATTATGAGTATTGAAAGGAGAAAGTTTCTTTCTTTGCTTTGTGCTTCAACAAACTTACTAGCATAATTTAAAATTGTTGCATAAAAAAAAAATGTTTTGCCATTGGGTAGTATTAGACGTATGCCATATATATTACAAAAACCTAAATTTACCAAGTTAATTCATTAGGGGATGAGCAATTGATTGCCACAAATTCTTAGCAATATTTACACATCTCCTTTTTTAAAAAAAATAAGATTTGCTCCCAGAAAATCAATATTTTTTTTATTTTGCCCCATGGCCATACCTGGTAATGGTTGTGCTGGTAGACTTATCTTCCTTCTGTTGTCTATGGTTTCTTTCATGGCCCTCTCTTCAGTTTTGTGGCTTCCACTAGCATCCTGAATCATAATATGCTTCAAGGGTGTCTTAGGCCCTTCCTTAGCCTTGTGTTGTAACCAGCTCTATGAACAAAACAAAGTCAATGGCCCCTGTATGTTTTTTATAATGCTCTCCCTCTCATGTTTTAGATTCTCAGACCAGTAGTAGGCCTTGATGACCAAAACTCTGCAACTGTTAATACTTGAAGTTTTTGAGTTGTTTCCCAGAAATGGCAGAATTTCTGCAAGACAAAGGAGTTCAGATTCCAAAGGCCCCTGGCAGGCTTCCTGACACCAACACTCACCATCCCTCACTAACCTGCCCCAGTGCACATAACTCCTCCCCATTAGCTGGGAAGACAGATTTGAGGCTGCTTCCCTGTTCTCCTGACTGATGTCTTTCCTATTAAAACTTCCTTTCTTCCTTGACAACTCTTTTCCTCTCAATAACTGGCTATCTGTGAAGCAAGTAATCAGACCTAGGCCAGAGCACTTTTGCGTTTGGTAACAAGAGTGGTGGCTTAATGTTGTGAATTTAGATAGCTGGAACTACATTTCCCAGAATTCCCTTTCTGGTATGGCGTCGGCTTGGCCTTGTCCATGGGACAGAACGCGCGCAGCAGCCATATTTTCTTACCCTGTGAGAGTGGCTCTTGACCCAGGCAATGTGCTAAATTGCCTCTGTCAATGGAAAAGAACCCAAATCAGAAAAATAATTTAAAAGTTATTCCGAGCCAAATATGTGCTATCATGGCCCAGAGAGCCAAGCCCCTTGACCCTGGAAGGCCAAGGAGGAAGTCAAGTCCTGATGGTTAGGGCTGAACAGGCCTGAAGGGGCCTGGGCTGGACACAGGCTTCTATGCACACCACATCACTCATAAACAACCCCCCGGGTAACCTTGGATGTGGCTGGTAAGCAAACACTTTTTCTTATAGATATGGGAGCCAGGTATTCAGACATGAAAACCTTTGGTGGGCCTCTTTCTTCCTCCTCCTGTGTGGTGGTAGGCATTGATGGATGCCCTATGAAGCGGTACTTACACTCTCACATTGGTACGTAACTGGGAAGGAATATTAGTTGCGCATCAGTTTCTACTGCTTCCAGAGGTCCCAATTCCATTACTGGGTAAGGACTTCCTTGTGAAACTGGGCCTCCAGTTACAATTACATCCTAACACTGTCCTGTAGATGGGAAATCGTCAAGAGGAATTCGAGGTAAAACAGGATCTACCTCCTGGTCTAGCAGCGGTGGACCAATTGTTTGGGCAAAACAGGAATTAGAGGATCAGTAAGGGTACACCTGGTAAAAGTAAGCTTAAGGCCTATTTTTCCTAAAAGGGAAAAATACCCACTGTCCCAGGAAGGAAGGTGGGAGATAGCACCCATCATAAAACAAATGTTAAAAGTGGGGATGCTAGTAGAGTGTTTGTCACCTTGTGATTACCCATCCTAGCAGTAAAAAAAAAGAAAAAAAAAGGGGTAAGTGGAGACTGGTCCAGGATTTAAGATTACACGGATTCTACCGGGATCAGCCTACTTCTCAGTTCTAAATTTGAAGGACTGGTTAAACATTTATAATTTCACCTCTTCTGAGTATTCAGCCCCAAAAGATGAACCTATTACATGTGCTCCTCCCAGGTGGTGGTTTCATTTGTAAAGAAATAACAAATACTACTTGGGCTCTGGGTTGTGTTAAACCAGGACAAATAAATACATTGCATATAGTAGGATTCCTAACTCCATCAGACTCTTATTTTACTGATGTAACAGTACAAAAACAACCCTCCACCACACCCGCTCTGCAAGGGCCAGTGTTGTGTTGGCTGCCCTGGGACTCACCACAGCCTTGTTGGCATTTATTTCTGGTCTTGGAATGGGCATTTTCATTACCCAAGCCCAACTTACCAATCTTTCCCAAACAGTAAAAAACATAGCAATAGAAACCAGTCAAATAATAATGATAGTGCAAAGGTCTGTATATTCACTGGCTAATACTGTTCTAGATCATAGATTGGCTCTTGACTCCATTCTTCTTAAAAGAGGAGGTGTTGTGCTACCAGGTACACCCAGCTGTACCTATATCAATTCCTCCAGAGAGGTTCAGATGAAAGTTAAAGTATTATAACAGGCCACATAGTTAACCTCTACCCAGACAGGAGGAGCCAAAGATTTGTGGGACAAAATTAAAACATATCTCCCCTCAATAACATAGTTTTTAGGGCTGGCAGTAACAATTTTATTACTCCTAATCTTTGGACCATGTCTTTTTAACCTCTTGGTCGAGTTTGTCTCTTTTGGACTACAACAATTCCACATAAACCTACCACGTGCCCAGGGATTCTATCGTCTTCCTGCAACAGACCCAAGAACTCCAAACCTTCCCCTGGTATCATTGCACCAGCATGCCAGAAACTTTTGTACTCCTCACACATCTCAAACTTACCCTACCTGCCCCACACTGAATCCCCTTTAATAAAGCTGAGAGGATCCAAACCCTTCCCATGTAAGAAGGTAGCAGGGAGCCACGAATCAAATAGTTAGGGCCACGGACCCTGGTTAGCAGGAAGTAGTTATGGAAGGTCAACGATGTCCCTAACCCTGGAAGAATTCAGGTCTGTGTGCTCCTCAAGGGTGCAATTAGGAGAGGAGGACACCTCAGCAAGGAGGTGGGTAAAGGGTGAAGTTTCTCTCAGCCTTCAATGGTTGATTAAACAAGATTAAACAAACAACTCCATGGACTTAAACAATAAGAAAAGGAGTGATTAAACACAACAATGGGAGGTTGTGACTTCCCCTGCACAAAGCATACACACTAGTAGGAGAAGGGTGACTGAGTATAACCTTATGACATGGCTACATTGTGGTTCTCACCCGCCCCCCCCACCAAACACAGTGGGTTTTCAGAGAAGATTATGGAACACCATGATGCAGGGAGCAGTTTCCACCCCAAAAGCTAAAACTTGCCCATTCATAATAAAAAGAGCAAACCTTGTATTCCACTGGGTCATCTCCACTCACTGGGACTGACCCATCCCTTCTCTGGGACATACATTTGCTTTGCAAATAAAGGCTGCCTGTGTTTGTGGCTTGCCAATTGCTCTGTCTGCTGTTTCTTGGGCCATGATTCTTCGGGATGAAGATTAAGAACCAGTCATCGCCCTGACAAGACAAACCACTTGACATGTACTGAGACTCAAGTGATCTGTTAAGTAAATGGATGACTTGCGTGTGTGGTTTAACCTTTGTCTTACACGGCCTTGGGCTTGTTAGTGATTTTGTATCTTATTTTTACAAAAAACAACTCCGAAAGGGACAGGGCGTAACTGGGTATGTGTGACATCCCTGCTCCTCGTGGCCAGCAACTCAGCTTTAAGGTTTTTTCTTTTTTCTTTTTTGTAGTGGGTGGGGGGCATCCCCTTGGCTAAGAAGGGCACTATTTAGTTGGCGCCGGTGCTTAAGATTTTATTTGAGTTCACACCTCTGTGGCTGCTCACCTGGTGGCACCGGGCCACCATCGTCAAGGTTGTATTTTTAATGAAATTCGTTTGTAATGCTATGAAGGGAGTAAGATATGAAAGATGAAAAAAGAAACAGGACAAAATGCAAAATGTATTACATCTGCGTGCTTTCTTTTGAGACAGATTTATTTTTGCAATTGCATTTTGGGAAGTCTAGCATTTTTGTTCCCTTAGCACATACTGTGTAGTCAGCAAGGGAGACAGCAGGCAATGTGGTGGAAAGGCAACATAGAACTCACAATTTACCACAGAAAAAATCTGATATAAAGGATCTCCTTTGACCCCAACCTGTTCAATTTAAAGGAGACAGTCGTTGACATACATTGATATAAAGAGCGAGACATCCCACTGTTATAGCTGTACTTGCATCTCACTGCGCATTGCTTACTACAACCGTAAATAACCCAAGGCATTGTCAATTTGTTTTGCCAGGGATGACAGCCAAGCTTACCCTCCTCCACAATGACCTGCACTCCAAAATTATCCATATTTCCACCTGGCCCCTAAATCATTTCCTCACCATAAATCAGCTCAAGTTTTAGAGGTGCAATCTGCCAAATAATCTGCTGAGACGGAGGGAATAGAGGGGTTTTTAATCAAGATCTTCACAACTTTCACTTGCTCCAGCCTGATACTTGTTCTCCCACTTTACAAAAGAGGACACTTTGAAATCAAAAGACTTTTGCCACCAACTTTTAAAGCATTGTTAAATGCTGCATATACACTCTTTCTTTTCACCTTATCAACAATAACATTAGTAGTAAAAGTAGTTGCCATTTTTGGAATATTCATCGTAGGCCAAAACACATTATCTATTATCCTTCCACAAATTCTAGTAAATATTATCCTTATTCTACTGATGAGAAAATTAAGGCTCAGGGAAATGGAGTAACCAGTTTAGGGCCACATGGTAACTAACTTACTGGGGAATTCAAACCCAAGTCTGTTTCAATCTTTATTTTTTGCTTGTATTCGTTCTTTAAACTGTAAAAGAAGCACCGATGTCTAAATTTAAAACATGGCAATTCTAAAATATCTTGGGAAAGAAGGCTTTGAACACTGTCCTTGATGTATTTTTCAATATAAATTATAATGAAGCAATAAATACATTTAATTTTTCTTATCACTGAGATGCTGTTATATGGTACTATTTTCTTTGTTTGAATGATTGTAGCACAAATTTTATTCTGCCAATGATAGTGTAAATAATGATAAATTAATGATAAGACAATTTAGATCATATGCGGACTAACCATTGTTTTGTATTTTTTTAACCTTTGCCATTATCTACTAAAATAAACTATCTGTTCAAATTAACTTAGAAAATAAATTAATGTATATTTCTCCCAAAGTACCTAGGAAACTTATTAATTGTCTAAATTAGAATTATGTTTTAGAAATTAATAACTGAGAGTGGTTGGGGGAGAGTGGTGGAGAGATGTTGGTCAAAGGATACAAAATTCTAGTCGGGGGAGTAAGTTCAAGAGATATATTGTACAACATGGTGACTGTAGTTAATAACAATATATTGTATTCTTGAAAAATGCTGAAAGAGTAGATTTTAAGTGTTTTCACTACAAAAATGACAACTATGGAAGGTAATATTTAAGACATACGTTAATTAGCTCAGGTTAGCCATTTTGCAATGTATGTATATTTCCAAACATCATATTATACATGATAAATATATATAATTTTGTGTGTTAATTGTGAGAAAAATAAAATATTTAAAAGAATACCTATTCTTTACAAACTCAAAAAAAGAAATAAAGAATTAAGCTAATAATTGAAATAAATAATTTGTATTATTGTCTGGTATAACTTGCTTTTAGCCTAAAGAACTTCATTTCGTATTTTTTGTACAGCAGTTATGCTTACAAAAAATTCTCTCAGTTTTAGTTTATCTGAGAATGTCTCTCTTTTATCTTCATTTTTGAGAGATAATTTTTCTGGAAATATTATTATTTTAATAAATTTTTACTTACTTCTGCCTTCTCAAATTTGAACTCCTTTTTTTTTTTTTTTTTTTTGAGGCAGAGTCTCACTTTGTTGCCCGGGCTAGAGTGCCGTGGCGTCAGCCTAGCTCACAGCAACCTCAAACTCCTGGGCTCAAGCGATCCTCCTGCCTCAGCCTCCCAAGTAGCTGGGACTACAGGCATGCACCACCATGCTCGGCTAAT
>CAUYRT010067006.1:0-66410 GCA_963574885.1 Lepilemur ruficaudatus | reverse complement strand
TATGTTTACAATACAATATTACTCAATTTTAAGAAACTACAGTGAGCTAGCACTGCTTATATTATCCTGGATTAAGCTTGAGCCCATTATTCGAAGTGAGGTGACACAAGACCAGAAGAATGGGCCCCACATGTACTCGCCATCAAATTGGTACTGACTGATTAACACTGTGGTGCTCAAATGGTGGTGGTGTTCACTAGGGATTTGGGGGGTGGGGGGGTTGGACCCAATCTGAGGGATGTGGTGAGCACTGTGGAGGGGAGGGGCATGCCTGAAATGTATTTGTAGATGGGAATTAGGGGTCTCAATAGGGGGAAGGAAATCTTCTAAAACTGATTTATGTGAATAGCTGTACAACTTGGTCAATTTACTAATCATTTAATTGTACACTTAAAATGGAGTAATGGCATGGTATGTAAATTATACTTCAATAAAGAACAAAAAAGCCTTCTCTCAACCCTATTTTCACTGTTTACTTGCTAACAGAATGTTTGAGTGGTCATATAATATGTGGAGTATTGTACTTCGTATACTAGAGAAATATAAAGGAAATATAAGGCTTTAAGAATATTAAATGCTAAGATGTGTAGATGTTAAATGCATTTGGTATTACCAGAAGGAACAAAACAGATACCTTGCCCAAATTAGTGTAAACTATTGAACTACTCTACCCCCTTTTGATTTTTATCATTCTACACAGAAAATGGAACAGATTGAAAAATTTATAAACATCTTCGAATTGTACATGTGAAATGCATTTTCTTTGTTGCTTCTGTTTTATATATATCTTGTGTATATGTTATACCTTTAATATAAGAGGATATTAAATTACTTTTATGCCTGTGAAAAAAATTTGTGGTGGAAACAATTGCTTTCTATCATACTGGAGATGTTCTGCTTCTTCAGTAGCTACTGCAATTATTTATTGTAAGTCTAGGCCTATAGTTAGACAAAACATGAAGAAAAACATATGGTAGATATCAAAGGAGAAAGAGATTGCTGAACTTTATGTTGTTTCATAATTCCAAAAGTTACTCAAAAGTACGTTCTTACCAACTTTTTAAAAACCATTTTTAATAGACTTTGTTTTTTAGAGCAGTTTAGATTCATAGCAACATTGAACAGAAAGTACAGAGTTCCTATAATATTCCCTATCCCTTGTTATAACTGGAGAGATCAAGGATAACTCTTACTTACCTCAAGGTGGGTTATTGGGTGGTATAATTTCATAGTATGAGCTTTGAAATACTGGAAGTTTTTGAAGGGAGAGAAAGGAAAAATAGCTTGGAAGAGAGAATAGGGAACAAAAAGGACTTACATTCTAAGGTCTTGAGTATAAAGGATGTAAATATTTAAAACAAGCCAAAAAATTTTGGTCTCCATTTGAGAGGACTTCAGGTAATAGTTTGCGCTTAGAGAAAGCAATAATTAAAGAAGAATTTGAGGACTTCGGGGAATTTGCTGATTCTAGACTATGAATTTCAGTGGGTGCAATAGAAGGGAATGAGAGGAAAAAGAAATGTGGGTGTACTTAGTTGTTTAGGGATTAAAGTCTGGGTGATACTGGATTACCTGGGGTGGGATTTAAGGTTTCTGTGGTAACACTTTTAAGCTGAATAAGAAGGGACCACTGGTCAACTTCTTCCTTTTCTGGTTCTTTGCCTTTGATAATGGAGTGGCAGCCCAGGATAAGGGAATACCTCCCCAGGAGACCACTCTTTCAGAGCCCTTGGCTATAAGATAAATGTAGGACTGTAGCAAAATGTGGGAAGGTGAGGCTCATGTGGAACATGAGGCTAGGAACCTTTTCCACCTTTGAAATCTGGCTCAGAATGAAAGAAGCCTCATCTTCAGATAGCCTATATTCAAGCCTACTAATACTTTTAATAAAAATATGCTTTTTTTTTTAATTGTTTAGGTCACTTTTACAAAGAGAAAGTTTGGACTAATGAAGAAAGCCTATGAACTTAGTGTGCTCTGTGACTGTGAAATAGCACTCATCATTTTCAACAGCTCTAACAAGCTGTTTCAGTATGCCAGCACTGATATGGACAAAGTTCTTCTCAAGTATACAGAGTATAACGAACCTCATGAAAGCAGAACCAACTCGGATATTGTTGAGGTAACACATATATCTAGTAATGTGTGAATTGCAAGTAAAGCTTAAATCTTGCATTTAATACTGTAACTATCAGATTGATTTTGACATTTAAAACATAAATCAGGTATATATACTTTTTCTCTTGGTCATTTCTTGAAGGGTCTAATATTGCCATATG
Source organism: Lepilemur ruficaudatus (assembly GCA_963574885.1). Lineage (NCBI taxonomy): Eukaryota > Metazoa > Chordata > Mammalia > Primates > Lepilemuridae > Lepilemur > Lepilemur ruficaudatus. Next base: position 64,131 of record CAUYRT010067006.1, on the reverse strand, counting down.
ATGATCCACTTGTGTTACAAGCATATTCTATTCATTCAAACAAAATAAACTAGGCTGTTTTACCATAGGCACCAGTATAATCTAACATTTCATCTATGATTACTTATTTTGAATGAGTTTTGAAGTTAATATTGTAAGAAACTATATCACTTTTAGACAGTATGGAGTTATAATTTTAATATGTATTAATCATTTCATTATGTCAGTGACAACTTACAACTTTAAACACTAATGAAAAGAAAATTATGTAAATAGTATTTCTGTTTTTTTGATAGCGCTTTAGTTGGGGGAGAGGAGAAAGTCCTCATTTTCTTTGTTTATCTGCTGCCTATTTCATCTCTCTCGTAGTTCTTCCAACTTAATTAAGTGAAAACAGAAAGGAATCTTTTAGAATGATTTTCTTCTACTCAGAAATAGTGTTTTAAAAAGGAAAACCAATATGCTTCACCCTTTAATTCTTTTCTGCTTCAACATCTTGTAAAAGTAACTTTTCCACATATATTTCTGATGATAGCATTTTAAATTAGCTTCATGGTTACTTTTGCCTTTTTTGTTTAGGTATAGAGATTTTTGTTTCATTTTCATTCAAAAGAAGGATTGTTAAAAATTATTTGCAAAATACATACTTTGGCTTAGTTTTATAATATTAGAAAAATACTTCATTAAATTAGGCATTTCCTTGGTGAAAGTGATGAAACCATGTGAAGATGATGCTGAACTAATTAAAAGAATAAGTGAAGTCCCAATCTAGATTTTATTTCTAATAATCGAAATGAAGAGAAAGATACTTTAACTGTTTTATTGTATAGGAATCTAATTTATTTGCCTTCACAGATTATGTAATAGTTCAGGAAATGTATTTTAAATTTCCCTTATATTTCTCTGCCTTAGCTGTTCCTTTTTGCACAGTGACTGATTTCGTTTGTTATTTAATACTACAAAAAATAAAACTGCTACTTATATTTTAAAAAAACCTTTTATTATTTTTTTAGCCATTAATCAATTATTTCAAATGAAAAGTAAAAATATAGTGTAATTATAGCTAGGACTCATCTTTGCTGCTTGACTTGTCCACAGTTTTAAGGGGCACACTGCTGTAAACCTCCCCTGAGTTGTGTATGAAGCTTTTGATCTTGCTTTTGTTGATCACTTTGATGAGACTAAATGGTTACATCTTTTGCCAGACCCCTTAATGCAGTTGTGATTATGTCATTTGCAAATTGTTTGATCACATTATTTAGCATTTATGGTATATCTTATTACCTCTATGTAACACAAACTGTACAGCAGACCTTTTTCTTTGTTATATATCATGAATGCATTTTGTACGGTAATTTGGTAAACTAGGGGATCATTCTAGTAAGCTTTATAAGAGACTTAACTGAATTTACTTGAGATGGAGAATCTCCCTCCTGTGTTTAAAGTAGCTTCTTATTTTAAAAATCTGTGTGCCTTCTCAAAAGCTCCACTGCCTTAAGTCAAACAAAGAAATAGAGTTGACTTTGATAGTGTCAACAAATAAGTATTCTAGCAAGTTTCATTATAGAAGGCAACCACCTTCTTAACCCTAACTGCTGTGACCTTTCATTGCAGCAGTTGTTGTTCTTTGGCTCCTGAAAGTTGAGGGTACTTTGCACAGCCTAAAGCTTACTTCCTTAGACAATATGAAGAATGTAGTCTGATTTAATCCTCACAGAATTTTCAAACTACGTCAGTCTTCATCTCTCTTGTGGTCAGTAGTCAAAGTGTGAGAGAGTAAATCCCAAACATTTTTTAGCAGTCTCCTGTATTACAGTCTGCTTCAATACAAAGGAAAACTTTTGTAGCTATCAGCTGGGATTTTGATGTTTTCTTGTTGATTGCATTTCTTAGATATAAGCTAACATGAATCTTACTAATAGTTCTTTTTGAAGTTCTGAATTATATACATAGAGTTGATAGAAGACACATTAGATTACAGGGATTAATTTGTTGTGATAGGGTAAGTCATAAGGTTATTAATTCACATTTCTTGTATATTAATGTCTTAGTTAACCTTCATTATAAAACAATGGTTGTTAAATGCGTAGGATAGGCTTTCTTTCAAATATGAAGATGCTGCAACTGCATTCTCACTAGTAGTGCACACACGTATCCAAGTTCTTTTTACCAGTGACAGTGATGGCTTATATACTTATGCATCTACAAGAATTGTTCCAGAACAATTTTTCCATAGCTAAGTTTACAGGATAACTGTAATGGCAAATACTTACATAGGGCTTCCTATGGTCCAGACACTTTTCTAAGTGCTTTACAAGTCTCTCATTTAAGGATATTTTTATAGTACCATTATAAGTATTTTTTCCTTTTTCATATAGTTTCCTTTCAAGCAGTTGTAGTAACAAGAAGCAGACTTTTTGATGTCCATTTACTCATTTGACAAAAATATTTGAGGGGCTTTTGTGCGCCATAAGTTCAACTGCAAGATGATATTATTTAGAGATTTCTAATTCAAACCATGAGAATATTCGTCCTACTCAATGGTTTTGGAAACCATTGAGATACACTTTTACCAACTGAAGATTTTATGTATATGTAAACTTCTAAGAAGTTGGTGATGAAGTTCTGGACTCCTTAGCCATCTCATGTGGCTGAGAACATCAGGAGTAAATGGAGGCATAAACAGCTACAAGTGATCTACTTTAGAGTGTTTTCTTACGTAATATGACCAGTAGTAACAGATACTAACTGAAAACTTTGTGAACAACTTTCATAAGGCCTCTAACTTGCCTTGGCCTATTTCCTGAAAATCAGTAGGATTTTACTTTCCTATATTGCTAAAATATCCTTTGATGGAGTCTCAAGTATGTTAATGTGGAGTCTTCTGTAAATGTATTTCTGTTCTTTTGTATCCTGTACACAAGCCCTTTTGGGATATACTGGGAAGAAAAGAATGGGTACACTGTGCTGTTTAACCACATCTGCATTGTCTGTAGCACAAGGATGCACATGTGTGATGTCTGTGGAGTTAGAGCTAGCATGCTTTCTGGGAGCACCAAAAAATTCATATATAGTATATTAAAGGTGATTAGTATTTGAATATTGTGATTATAAACAGAGGTAGATATGGTGCTCATATTTATCTACATTTCAGATTTAACCACATATTAGAAACCCATCTATCTTTGTTCATCCTCATTTTGTATTATCTATGTTTTAAAACTAGTTTCTTAAAATTTTAATCAATTTTTAAAATTTTGATTAGAATTGATAAAATTTTAAAAATCATATCTATATAACTTTGTTTTTTAAAAAAATTAACAGCATATACATATTTTAAATTGCATTTAGATATTTTAAATTAAGGTCTGCAATGTCTTTAAGATATGTATGCCTACTTTTCTTCAGAGTAGAGGGGAAAAAAAAGACATATATACCTCCTACATAAAGAAAGCTGAATTTATGAAAATGAAAACTTAGCATTAGGTAATTAGGGGATTGCTGTTAAGGTAAGCTTTATAAGCAACTTCATAAACTCAATTTAAAATGCCATGTTTTAAGTGACATCTTATTTGAAAAAGTTTATACCCTGCCTTTTAGAAATATATTTCTTTAAAAAATAAGTCTTACTATTTTATTTCCCATATTTCATTAGGTGACATTCCACAAAAGATATCATTAAATACATACATTGTATCTTTTCATGTTATTAAATAAGCATTGATACAAAAATAGGTGGCAAATTTTGTTTGGTGCTACAAAAAGTAGTGATTTAGTTTACATGTACAAAGAAAATGTTACAACTCCTAAGCACTGCATCTTTTCAGTAAATTAAGATTTAAAAATTATGAAGTGTGTTATATAATTTTATAAGAACATTAGACATGTCCTGGAGTGTAAGAAACAGGAGATGAAAACTACCAGTATAAGCACTCACCATTATTTATATACCTGCATATATTTATAAATTGAATTTATACTAAATAAAAGCCTAGAACCAATAGAGGCTTTGGGGTTGTGCATCAAAATAAAAACAGTGCTAAAATGAAGGAAGTGAAGATTTTAATAGCTGCTATATAAGAAACTCCTGAGATTACTTTGTATTAATGCTTTTTTCCTCTGATTTTATAGGAATACTTGAAAATTAAATATTCCTTCATATAATATTTTAAAAATAGTTGACTTGGCAGCATTGGAGAACATTCAGTAAATTGCTTATGTGGCAATTCAGATCTTTGTGCTGTCATTAAAGGATGTACATACAGGGGCTGTGGCCAATTTTCTCTCTTGTTCATATCTTTGGAACTGTTTCCAAAGAGTGGTATTCTTTTCACCACAGGAATACTACAGTACTTAAACAAAAAAATCCACTTGCATTATTTCATTTGATCTTCACATCCAAGGTAAGCTTTTTCAGAAATAGAAATTGGGACTCACATTAAATGACTTATCCAGAATCATGTAGCAATTTAGTGGCAAAAGTCGGATTAGAATCAAGGTCTCTGACTTTATCCTCTTTCTTTGCTCCCCAGTGTACTGAATCCATTGGCGCTCTGGAACATTTAGTATAAATACTTAAGATTTTTATATACATAAGAATGATACGTAACATGTAGCAGCCATGAATAAGTTTTCCTCATTAACGAACAGAAAATTAAATGACAGTAATTGCAATAGGAATTATAGATAACATTTATTAAGCATTTAGTATGATCTGGTACTCTTCTAATGACTTTATTTGTATTACCTTATTAAATCCCTATTTGGTCCCCATTTCATATCACAGTTGAGGCACAGTTATAAATGAAATAAGATGGTGATAATTTGGGTTCTGAAGGAAGAGAAAAATCTGCTTTTAAAAATCTTAATCATGCTGGCCTATTTTCAAATTACAAAGGAATCTGGAAATAATCAATGTCTTAAAGGAAGATAGGAAATCAATATAAGATGCATCTGTCAATTATAAAATAAAAACAGATGGTAGTAAAAAGCGATCATGCCAGGAGGACATTATTTAATGCAAGTTCTTGGGCCCCAGACCTACTGAATCTGCATCTTTTGAGGTGAGACCTAAGCAATTGAATTAACTTGTCCTACATACAGTTGTAGACTAAAAGCTTTGAGGTAACAGACAATCTCTTAGGAGTGGTTTTCTAGCTTTTAAAATATTTTTATCCCCAAGAATATTTCCTGAAATAATTTCAAGCAGTCAGCAAGCATAAATTATAATTTTTTAAACCTAAAAAGCAATTCAAAATAGTATGCCAGTATTGATGTGAATTACAACTAGGGAACACATTTCTCATGGATTACATTTCAGTTTGTATTCTACATGGTTATAAGAGCTTCTTTGAGGTATACCTTCTTTGAGAGGTGTGGTGAGGATGGGTGGGAAATGGAATCTGATTTTCCAGGTGATCAGAAAAGAAAGCAAAATGACTTTTGTCTCCTGAGATCATCTAGTGCTGACCTTACAGAATTGGAGACATGATTATGTTTAGATTTCCTGACAGTATTATAATTTCCTCAAAGAGGCTTTTTGAGCCAATCATTTTTTCTCCCCATGTTATAGATGAGGAATGGAACAGACAGGGAGTGTTTAAGAAGCTTGCCTAATGTTTTACAGGGCTGCAGTGGAGCGGCAGGGAAAGGGAAAATATAATGAGGCATCTGAAGACAAGACAAAGCTTCCCTTCACCTCCAGTCCCCTGCCCTGCTCTTTTATTCCTAACAGAGCCTGGAGCAGCAGGATGATGATACACAGGGTGAGGCACACAATCCTCATGGCCCTCCTCCTCTTCGCACATGTCTTGCACCATCACCTCACATAGTAATCACTAGAGCTCTTGAAGTTTTAGTTTTACTATTTTTATTTTGCTGTGTATTTGAGTATTACTTATCATACAATTATTGGTTTTCATTTATGTACTTTTTATGAGGAACTGTGCATCTCTAAGTGTGATTTTCTTGTCTTGAGGTCATATGTTTATCCATCAGAGATTGATGTCATTGATACATAAATGAGAGTTCATGGGGGGAAAAGGTGATAAATCACTTTGTATACATAACTGACATTTATGTAATACATTATTAATGTATGTAATACATTTCTTATAATTATTGATGAATATGTATGTGTCCTTTTTATGTCTGTAAATGTCAGGGATTGAGCATTTTAGTGCTTATCATTGGAGAAAGTGTTCTTTTTTCTCTGGGAGATGTTTGATGCATTGGTCAAATTTTTGATCAATGAGAAGGGAGGACAAAAGGGACTGGGAGAGTGGTCAGAGCAAACTTCCTCTAGGTGACACTATTACAAGAGTCCTTTAAAGGAGGGTATGGTAGATGAGGTAGAAGAAAGGTATTCTAGGTCAGGAGGGCAGCTTATATGGAAATAAGGAATGAGAAACCTCACAGTTCATTTATGAAGTTGGAATCAGCTAAGTATAGCTGTAGTATAGTGTGAAGAGTGGAAATAGCTAAGACCTAGAAGTGAGCTGGATCCTCAAGAGCTGTATAAGGCCCTTGACTTTATCCTAAAGGTTTGGATAGCCACCGAAAGAGCTTAATAGAATAACTGCTTAGGTTTCACTGTCTTGCATTTCCCAAGCAATAAATTGTGTTAGAACTACATAATTTTTGAAAGAGATGGAAGAGAAAGGAAGAGAAAAGGAGTAAAAACATTGAATGTAATATATTATTCCTGCACTTTTTTATTTAGTGCACTGATACTTATTATACTGTACCAGGTATTGTGGGAATGCAGTGGTAACTGACCATATTGCTGCCTTTTTTCTAAAAGATGGTACATTGGCTATTTTATTATCTTACTACAGAAGTCTCTTAGTTGGATACGCTTCAATATGGATTTAAGACCCTTAGAATGCTAGTTCTAACACATAGAAATGATAAATACTTGAGGTGATGTATACCCCACATACTCTGACTTGAGTATTACACATGCAATGCATGTAACAAAACATCAGATATACCCCATAAATACGTACAAATGTTTTGCATGAATAAAAAAGACCGTTAGAGTGCCAAGATTTTTATATTTCCCCTCAAATATTAATTATTCAGCATATAAATATTATACTGTCATTTGAGCTAGAAGATCATTTAGAGTGAAAAATGCTGGGTGCTTACCATGTTTATCAATGTTCTGTGTATGCTTGTACAGTGGGATACATGTATAGTCTAAAGGATATTTCAGTTTTCTTATATAAAGGTGGCTAATGCAGACATGCAGATTTTTGAAACCTGGCACTTCAAACACATTTAAAATGAAATAGACAGCTATATAGTTTTCATATTTATTTTGTAGTTATTTTTGTGGCTCCCTTCTGAGAGAGACTATTTAGAGATCTGGATTCTACAGAAAGAAAAATGTCTTCTTTGCATAAATTAGTTATAATTCTCTTTTTTAATTTATAATTATGCAATCAGTTCTGTACCTGTAAAAAATTCCAAATGATAGTATGATTTATATTTTAGAAAATTAGAAATACCTTGTAATTTTCCATGTTTTTGTTTAGTCAGTTGATTCACAACTTCTAACATGTGCTTTAATAGTTGTGTATCCTAAGGGTATTCCATGAAGAATGTTATTGTATGGTTAGGCAATTGATATGTGATTGTTCTTTAAGAATATTTCTTACAGAATTCCCATTTTAATTAATTAGCAGTAAAACATCAGAAGGTAAACTTTTCATATTGTAAAAAATGCTAGCAATTTAAAAACAACTTGCTTTTTTAATGCCACCAGTATTCATATAGGATTATCCTATATTATATGATCAAAATATTTTTATTGCTATTTTCCACATTTGTATAGTTGAATTAAGTTTTTAAAAATTGTGTTGTTACTTTGGGATATTAAAAAACCTACCAGTTATGTTCTGTAGAACAGTAGAAAATAACATTTTAGGTGGACATTTAGGCATTTTGTTCAAGGTGTTTGATGTTAGACTCTCAAATCCTATTTGATATTTCACTTATTAGTAATTGAAAGTAAACTTCTTTATTTAGTATTCTAACCAGCATATATTAGCTTTTCATTTATTCATTGAATGCTTACTGTACCAGGTTACTAAGTGCAGTGTTTAACAGGGCAGAGAGAGCAGTATTAAAGTTCTAAATCTTGTGGGTTTTCAAGATCAATTCAGCAAATGGATGTGAAAGCATTTTGAAAACTATACCATATTAGTTGTTGCTTCTGGTTCCAAGCAACAGAAGACCTGACTGAAACTGGTCTTAAAAATAGGAGTATTTGTTATGTCACATAACAAAAATTCCAGCAGCGTGGGAGAGATTAGGCTCTGTTGAAGGGGGTTCCAGGTCTCTGTCTTCCCCATGCTGTCATTAGCTTTGTCCTCATGCTGGCTTTTTCATGTTGATAAAATGTCAGTGGCAGCTTCAGGCCCTACATCTGCACATGGCATCATTTAAAGCAGCACTGTCTATTAGAACTTTTTGTGATGATGGAAAAGTTCCATTCTATATGTGTGGTTGCCATTAGTTGTGTGTAGCTGTTGAGCACTTGAAATTTGGCTAATGCAACTGAGAAACTGAGTTTTTAATCTTATTTACTTTTAAGTAACCACATGTGGCTAGTGGCTACTGTACTGTTAAGCACCAGTCTAAAGTATCAGAGATCAGTTGTGTCCTAAAATTCCCAGCAAATGTTCTAAAATTAATTCTCATTGTACTGGTTTAGATCACTTGCCTCCCCATCTCCTACTGCCCAAAACAATAATCACAGGGTGGAGGGAGGATGGAATGTCCTGATTGGTTTATTCTAGCCAGATGTTCCACCTCTGGGACTTACTGTAAAGCTACGTAATCTAGACAGTGTGGTATTTGCGTAAGGATAGATATATAGCTCAGTAGAACAGAACAGAGAGCTCAGAAATGACCCACACGTATATGATTAATTGATTTTTGACAAAAGTTCCAAGGTAAATCAATGAGAAGAGGAAAGTCTTTTCAATAAATGGTGCTAGAAAAACTGGATAGTCATATAGAAAAAAAAGTAAACCTCAATATTTACCTCACAACATTTTTACGGAATAGAGAGGGTTTGTATAGGGGAGTAATATATAAGGTAAAGAAGAGACAGATTGGGTACAGTTGATAGAGTGCCTTGAATACCCAGCTGTGGCATTTAACATTTGTCTTACGGGCATTGCACAGGTGATAAAAAGTTTAGCTAGTCAAATCATTGTTACAGGAATACTAATCTGTAAGTAGATAATTAGCTAAAATGTTAGAAGAAGTTTATAACTTTTAAAAATAAACTAAATTATCTCTTGATTATGGTAGATTTTTAGTAATGCTGAGATCTGCATAAAGACTAATGCTGTTCTGTTTGGTTTGAATGGGGAGGGGAAATTAAAGTGGGGAGTTAGGCTATGTTCTAAAGAATATAATGTGTTGACACATCATGCTTTTCTTAATTGATCTATAGAAAATTTTAAGAGTATGTCATTTGTTAAAAAGGAAATATTTAGAATTGGCCATTTTAATATTATCAAATATTGTTTTATAAATGATCTTTGTTAATAGGCCAAACTTGATAGCAAAACCAACAAGGAGAGTTCCAAAGAGAATAATCAGAAGTCAGTCTCATTGAACATAAATGCAAAAACTCTCAAACAAAATATTTGTCTACTTCGTTGTGTTCTCATCTTTTTTTGTTGGAGACATTTTTATTTTCACAGTGACCTGTTTTCTCTATTGCTTGTGCACAAAAGTAAACTCTGTGTATCAGCCTCCCTTGCAGTTAGGAGTGGCCATGTAACTGAGTTCTGGACAATAGAATGTGAGTGGAAATGATGCATGCTGCTTCCAGGTGTAACATGTAGGATACCTGCCATATAATCTTCATACTTTCTCTTCCCTGTTGGCCAGCCTTGGCCAGCCCAGGTGTGAAGAATCCAGCTGGGAACTCTGAGGGCCTGTATGTAGAACCTTAAGATAAATGACTCTGGGTTCTGAATTTCACACAAGGCTCTTGAGAATAAGAAACATCCCCATTGGGCTTTGTGTGAATGAGAAATAAACTTTCATTTTGTTAAGCCACTGAGACTGAATGGGTTTGTTTGTTAATGCATCTAGCATTGCTTTTGCTAACTAATGCAGAAAATAAATCCAGCAATATGTAGAAGGGATAATGAATCATGACTAAGTCAAATTTATCCTAGGAATGCAGGGTTATACCATATTCATGAATTGGAAATCTCAATATTGTGTATATCTGTGCTATATAAGATCTGTATAGAATTGATGAAATGCCAATCACAATTCCAAGAAATTCTTTTTTAAAGAGCTCAACAACTGATTCTGAATTTCAAAGAGAAAAGAAGAAAAGATACTGAAGAACACCACTGGTGGGAGAGTTTGTACTGTAACATATTGAGACTAATTTTAAAACTATAGTAATTAAGATACTGTTGCATTGGTACAAATACCAAATGCCAGCACCTACCAATGGAATAATAGCTCAGAGAACCATGCATATATAGATAATTAACATATGACAGAGGTACCATCACGGATCAAAGAATAAAGAATAAACTCTTAAAGCAGTGGTGCTGGCGCAATTGGATATCCATATAGAAAACCTGTGAAATTGAACCTACCTCATATTTTACACAAAATCACCTCCAGAATGATTATAGACCAAAAGGTGAAAGGCAAAATTACAAGCTATTTAGAGTATAATGTAGGAAAGTATCTACAGGATTTTGAGGTAGAGAAGGATTTCTTATACAAGACATAAAAATGATAAATTTGACTCTATTAAGATTAAGAACCCCTCTTCATCCAAAGACAGAAGTTAAAACATGCCACAGAATGGGAAAAGATTTTTACAATGCACAAAGTTAGCCAAGGACTTACGTTGATTACATATCAAAGAACTACAATAAGTTAATAAGAAAAAGACAACTCTGTAGAAAACTTAGCAAAGTGTATGAACAGCCACTTCACAAAAGAGAAAATCCAAATGGATAATAGATAGGAAGTATGCTTAATTTCATTAGTAATCAAGGGAATGCAAATTAAATATGCATTGCAGGTAGGAATGTATATTGATATAACTACTTTAAAATAACATTTTGACATCATCTAGTACAACTGGAGATCCACATTTTATGAATTAACAATTACATTCCTGAGAATATATACTCAAGAGAAATGTGTGCAGATATGCGGTAGTCTGTCTATAAAATGTGTGCAGCAGCATTTTAATAATATCCGAAAGATTGAAAGAACGCCAATGTCTGTCTGAAGTAGAGTGGATGTAAGGGGTTTTTTCCCCAAACAATGTAATCCAATGTTTAGTAAAAATGAACATGCTACAATTCTCTAACCCTATGGATGAATCTCATAAACATAATGTTAACGAAAGAGTCAAGACGGAATAATGTGTGTGGTTCCATTCACATAATATTCAAAAATAAGACACAGCCAAATTATACTTTCAAGGATATATGTATATGTGGTAAACCTATAAGGAAAATTGTCATCATAGAGTTAGAACATCATTACCTATAAAGGAGGGAGAAGGAGGTAATGTGATTAAGGGAGAAATGGAGGGTTCTGCTTTTGGCCTATTTTTTGACCTAATTGAAATTATTGATGTTTGCAATTGTTTGTTGAATTTTATATAAATTTTATTTATGTTTCACAATTTTTTACAATTAAATATTTTTATGTGTGGTCAAAGTGGCTAGGAAGAACAAGTATCTATGTCAAAATTAGAAATAATTATTTAAAATGGGAAAAAGAACTTTTCTCATTTTTAAAATATTCTGATAGTCTAGTTCATTTCCTTGGAGCTTAAGAGACATAGTAATTGTTTATTTTGCAAGTACTCACTTTGGTCTTGTGCTAGATCCACTTATCCACTAAGTCATTATTTATGGTGCATTTACTGCTCATTTGCTTTACAGAAATGAGATTTAAGGTGAGTGGTAAAATTATGGATTGATGTAATTGACCAGCTCCTGGTGCATTTAAAAACCATGCATATACATACCTTTGAGTACTTTAAATTCCATAGTTTCACTTGTAAATGCTGTGATTCTGTTAGTTTGGAAGGGAATTTGATAATTATTATAAAATTGAGTGTATATTAAAAATTTTTCAGTTCTTGGCAGGCAGTAGTTAAAACTGCAGTCTCAACAGACATGGGCTCTGGCAAATAATCAAGCAGTAAAGACTCCTGAATCCAAAATTTAGTAACATATGTCAAGATTCCAGAAAATGCCAGTCCTTTGGGATGTTTATTAGTTCTTATTTAAGACTGGTTTTAAATATTTATTTAAACATATTTAGAATAAAAGATATCCTGATTTACTCTGTAAACATATACCAAAGATTATAGTAATATATGTATGTATGTAGGTATATGTGCATATATATAATATATATATAACTTCCATGGAAAATAAGAGTGTCTAAAATTTTAAGTATAATATTTTTTGCAGAATTTTGAACATGAGAGAATATAAGTTAAAAGCAACCCATTTCAAATTTGCATACCTGCCTAATAATCCATTTTGAATTTTTTTGTTTTTTATATAAAAGAAAACCTAGATATACCTATAAAAAGTCTAAACAGCACGTTGTTCTTGTGTCAAGTCTCATTTTCCTTTCTCTTTCAACTCTTCGCTTACTCTTTCCATCTCTAGTTTCACCAAGAGATTTAGTGTATAAACCAGAAAATGAGAAGCAAATGTACAGTGTCTGCCAAGCAGTAACATAAACCCAGAATTCTGTAGTTGTTTCCTTGAAGTTGAAAGATAAAGTTGCTGGTATGCTATAATAAGTAGAATAATAGAACACATGATTTTAAAGATCGTTGTTGTGATGTGTATCATTATTCCAAAAAACCATCTTTGACCAACAACAGTAAACAATTGTCACACCTCCAGGTTTGAGACCCTTTCTGGATTCTAAGATGTGGAGCCACTAGCCAGACTTACTTTGATAAATATGTGACTTGAATAGTGAAACTATTAATTTGTAAGCTGAAGGATCACTGATGGTTTTCTTCATCAAGATTCTTTGATTATAAGGTATAGAAACCCATTTAAAGTAGCTCCAGCTAAAGTAGGAATTTATTGAAAGAATGTAGACAAAGGCACCCAAAGACAGGAAAGAATACCTGGCTTTCTAAAGGCCTGACACCAGGAACTCCATCTCAAGGGCTTCATGGTCTCGCATCTCTGCCACTGAGGCTGGTTTGCAAGATGACTCTACTGAAGGCACAACTGATGGTATTCATGTAAAAATGAATTGATGTTTTGGGTCATTATCCAGTTAACCCTGTTTTTAATCAAAGCATATTTCCCAAGTTTGAAAAAAAAAGTCTATGATACTGTCTTTTATGTCCCAGGAGGAGAAAGATTTGGTGAGCTATGCATCTTTTATTTCATAATATCTCATAATGCTAAGATAGATTTTTTAAAAAATTGAGTTCATCCTCTATAGATGGCATGATATTGCCCTTACTCTAGAAATGTATGTCTTTTGTTTTTTGGATTTCCAGGTTAATGCTTCAGCCTACTCAGTTTAAAATAAATGCATATGCCTCTAGAGTTAGAACATTTGGCTATTAATTGACTATAGCTAACTACATTCAGCATAAGGAAAGAAGGCTCCTAGTACTACCAATTCTCGTCTTTCCTATCAAAAAGCCCCTGGAGAATCTTATAGCAGCTTTCAGAATATCAGCCATTGTAAATTAAATGCTTAGGTTGAAGCTTATGAAATTGCATTTTTATAGTTCAACAACAAATAAATATCAACAGTTTCTGTGGCTCAACCTTATACAAAGTGAAGTCTCTGTATTACCTTATTTAGAAATTCATAACTTTGTTTTAGAAGAATATTTAATAACTTGTCACAGCATCCTGATTTCTCTCTCCTTTACTGTGTTTTATCTTGTGAGTATTAATAAATACATATTTCATGTGTGTGTAGAACCTTGTTTGTGTATACTCTGAATATGTAAAGCATTCAAGACTTTACTCTTGAATGTTTAAAGATAAGTTGATATTATAGGAAATGCACAGAAAATAGGTAAATACAAAGTAGCATATATTGCATGAATGTTCTGTAGAATAAGAACATTCTCTTAAAATTTTAGGATAGGAAGCAGTGGCAAAAAAGTTTTCATGGAAAGATGTAATTAAAACTATGCCATAGTGACCTATGAAATAGTCATAAAAGGAAGGGGCTGGGCTCAGTGGCTCACGCCTGTAATCCCAACACTCTGGAAGGCCAATGCAAGAGGATTGCTTAAGTTCAGGAGTTTGAGACCAGCCTGAGTAAGAGTGAGACCCTGTCTCTACCAAAAAAAAAAAGAAAGAAAAAGAAAAATTAGCCAGTCATGGTGGCACACACCTGTAGTCCCAGCAATTGGAGAGGCTGAGGCAGGAGGATCCCTTGAGCCCAGGAGTTTGAGGTTATACTGAGCTATGATCATGCCGCTGCACTGTAGCCAAGATGAGAGAGCAAGGCTCTGTCTAAAAAAAAATAGGTCTCACACAGGTGAGGTGGCATCCATCAGTGAAGGAATTTTTGTGACTAGTAGGACAATGTTTTTGTTTTTGTTTTTAAATTTCAAAATACTATGGGGGTACAAATGTTTTAGGTTACATGGATCACTTTTCTAATGCCCAAGTCCCAACTAAAGGTATGCCCATCACCCAAACAGTGTTCATAGTACCCGTTAGGTAGGTTTTTGCCGCTCCCCCCTATCTCTCTCCTTCCCCCTGGTTGATTTTCTCTGAGTTTTACTTCCCTCTGTGCACATGTGTGCTTATTAGTTAGTTCCAGTTTAATAGTGAGTACATGTGAAATATGTTTACAGGTGGGGTAGGTAATCTAAAAAGTTTAGAACTAAGGTGCTTTAGATCATGGAGAGCCATCAAAGATTAAAACAGGTGATAAGTTCAAAGTAAAATTGAGAAGAACTGAATTTCTAACAGTTTATTGGATAGAAGGGAGGAATGTGAAAGAAGATGTAATACATGTAAGAGTCTAGACATGAGGCAGTGTGGGCTTCAGTGAGTATGGTGGCAACAAAAATGGAAATAATAATCTACAAAGTTTGGTGTTCCATGTGAATGTGGGGAGAGAGCAAAAAGGGAACAGCAAGATTTCTAGCTGTGTTGACTAGGAAAGTTAAGTTCAAAAAGCAGATCTGTTTAATAAAAGATAATGAATTCCACTTTAGTTAAGTTGAAATAAAGATGTTAGCAAAATAGCCAAATAGAAATATGCAGCAGATAGTTGGACATATAAATCTTCCAAGTTGCAGATTAGTTTTGGAAGAAGGCATAATCATTACTCTCATAAAATTATAAAATAAACACGTTAAAGATTTCACTTAATTCTTTAATGAATGAGGGAACCAATGAAATATAAAAAGTTCAAAGGACAACTCAAAATACAACCTATTTATAGTTAAAGAGTGCGGAAGTGAATTATAAATAGAAACAAAACATCATTATCCACAGGGTAATAATCAACAGTATTCCACAGGAAACAATTTGTACAAGCAAGAAATATTTGCAACTATGTTAGTTTTCTGCAAGTTAAATGAAGACCAGCTTCACAATGTTGTCAGATAGCTTAGTCAAAGAAACAGAAGTGGATATAACTAACCTAAATGGAAGTTCTAGCCAGGCCATCCACTAAATTTCAGTTTTTCACTGTTTTTCCTTAAACTGGTATAGAAATTTAAAACTCAGCAGCCTTCCTTCTGTTGAGGTCTTTAATCAGTATATAGAGAGAAGGCTTTAAGTTACTCTTCATTCGATAAAACTGGTTTAATTAGTACCAACATTAAAAAACCAAACCTTCTCTTCTCTTGGACATTTCCAGTACAGAAAGTGTAGATGTGATATAGGGATCCCTTCTTCCTGTAAAGGCAGAACACTCTCCACTCTTCCCCTACCAGCTTGAATTTCATTTTAGCGCTCAATAGCTTTGGATGGAAAAGAACTCTGCTTCTGGAGATTGTGGGCTTTGCTGTTTTAGACGGTTGTATTTTTAATGCTGTGATATAAATAACATTTAATGTATGAATTGTCACAAGAGTTAAAGATTAATTTTTTGAAGATGTGTACTAAAAGGTCACAAGCTTCTCTGATAATGTTTTCTTAATATTTGGTACTGTAATAAATTAATACAGATTATTAATCAAGCATTTCCAAAAATTTTAAATGACACACTACTTTTAAAGATCAATACTCAATCCAATAGTAAGTCCTATCAAGGGTTACTAGGAATCTCTTTTTTCCCAGGTTTAGACATGAAATCAATGATGAGTCAAGGGCAGTTTTATACTTATAACTGTTAACAGATAATTATCAAAAAAGGTAAAATCATACCTCTCTGAAAGATAAAAATGAACATAAGTCAAAGATTTTAACTCATTAATTACTGAAGGAACCTGGAAAAAAGTCACAACTGGTTAATAGGTAAATCCAAAGATCGACAAATATGTAAGTCCATTAAGAAGGCCAAACGAATTTACTTCATAGATGCCCCAAACTGGCTCTTGCAAGGTGGGGGAAAGTCAGCTGAACCTCCACCAAACAGAATTGATGTGTACATCTATAAACAGAATTGTTTGCATTACTGTCAGTTTTTCTGCAAATTAACTTCTGTCTCTATAGAGTTGTAAAATAGGTCAAGGACAAAGGCACAAACCCCGTAAAATCAGATAATGATTGGAACTTGGAAGAATCTACCCTAAACAATGCATAGTTTTCCATTAAAGATATTAATAGTTTATTTGGGTCCATTTAAAAATATAATTTGTCCCTACAGACTTAATGTTGACAGATAAATGTTAGCTAAAGACATTGATTGTTTAAATCCTACATTCTGTACCATAAATGACAGTGTGCAGAATTGACCCAATTCACAAAAAGAAAGGCCATTTAAATCATAATATAATTTAACTTTATTGTGACAAGTAGGAAAATACTTGTTTTTTAAAAAATGCTTAACTGTTTCACAGGGTCATAGCTAGGAAAAAAATGCTGTTAACTGACTCTCTAAAAATAAAATTTCTGCCTTCTACAGAAATGGACTGATGAAAAATGTTAGGATTTCATTTAAGTAATCTTGTCAATTAGAACCCTAAAACATATTTGGAACACTGATATAAGAGGTTTAGTTAGAAAGTCTAAAGTCAGCTTAAATTGATTAATAACTTAATTGCTCAAATGATCTCTTTAGCAGTTTACAGTGTATGCTTTAGAATACAATTATTTAAGAAAAGCAACTAGGATAAACCAATTTAAATGGTATATACCACTGAAACTTGAAATTATTTTGGCACAATTGAATTTTTCCCCTTAAGTTTGCCAAGATAACACTGAAAAATTTTAATCATAAATTTTATAAGAAATAAAGTATTTTGAAGTTCTGTTTACTTTAGAATAGAATATGATAGTCAATAATAGCCATAGATAGTGCACAGTGCTAATACTCTTGGTGCATTTTTCGCCCATTTATAAGCAGATTCTTTACTGTGGTGACCCCTTTCAGATTGTGTTTTCTTCATTGAGCAAATGTTTTTATTGTGGCTGACTTGAATTGCGTGAGAAAACTGAAGCTGACCTGTCTCTTAAGTGCCTCCCCTGGCCTTGTTAATAGATTACAGCATTCCACTTGTTAGTACCAGTGACACAGGAGAAACTTTTACTATTATGCTATTTGGTAATGATAAAGAAGACAGAAAAAGTCTTTTTATGGTAGTTGGGTCCTCAAAACAACCTCTTGTTTTGGTGATAAGGAGACACAAGTTGGCTATCAAACAGAGGTACATTAGCTTGTTATCTACAGAGCTGATAGAGCCTCTTAAATTCTCTCACAGTGACAGGAACCCCATCTGAAGTGAAGGCTTGCAGAGCTGGAGATATCAGAGCACTTTCCTTCCTCACAAGTACAAGTAGGATTAACCCTACTCTTGTAGGATAAAAATTTCACGCAATTATTGAACAAAGGCCGTATATTTTTTCTCTGTAGATTAAAAAATGTTTGAAGAGATATATACTTGGTGATTGCTGTTTGTGGAAATTTTAGTAATAAGCATTTTAGCATACCAAGAAGAGCAAGACTGTGACTTAACTAGTCATAAGATATATGAACATTAGCAGGAAATAACCAGAGATTTAGGGTAGAATAAACCAATTTCATGATAAGATCTGTGTATAGGCATCTCCTGTATGTATTCTGTTTTGGGGGCTATATAGGTTATAAGAGTACAATATGTTTCAGTATTCTGAGTGTTAACATTTTCACTGCTGATAGCAACTTGGAGAGATTTGGCAAGTAGAACTTGCTAACATGGATGGGGGAGGATAAATTTCTCCATCCTTTAGTGTTCTGAATAACAGGACCTTTTATGGCGAAGTACATAAATGTCCTGTAATCAGTTAGACCCATAGAGCTTAGTGCCATGGAGCAGATGTTGGAGATAGGTACAGTGTTTGCTGTTTGCTGATAGTTAGCGATTGCATCGTGACAGAAGTTTCAGGCATTGTGTATGGGATGCCTAGCACATGCCAGGTAATTTGAGAAGCTAATATCCATGCCAAAGGATTGCTTATTATTCTTTAAGCATGCAAAATTTTTAAAAAGTAAAATTGAATGAAGTGAAACTTTAAAATAATTTGACTTCAGAGAAACTAAGAAAAAATTCTCAAATCTTCATGTACTGTGTTTGCGTTTTACTTCCTTGAAGAAAAAAGGAGCAAAATAAACATCCATTATTATTACAAATCATGTTTTAAAGGATATTAAGTTCTGTTATGAATTAATTAAAAATATACCTTAAATATAATTTAAATAATAATTTATTGATGAACTTATCTAGGACTAGGTTGATCAAGTTTCCTAATTAAGTTCTTTTAGATAGGCTTACTTAGAAAATTTTAGCTTCCTGGTACTTCTCTGGAGTCAGCTGGAGAATCAACAAGTCTCAAAGCTCTTACAGTTGTTGAACCTCAGTAACTCTGTCTTAAAATAAGACATATCAGGATTAAAAAATTTTTTGACATTTTGAAAGTAAATGGATATTCCATAGATCTTCAAGCCCTTGGTTTTTAATTTATTCTTTTAAATACTAGAGAAGTTATTTCATGATAACTTTAAGTTAAAGAAAAATTAAAAATCAGAAAACCCACTATTCACTATATTTTTACCCCACAGTAAGGGAAGAAAAATCAGTATGGTCCTAGGGAATACTTTAATGACACTCAAGAAAATTCTCCAGAAAGTCAGATCAGTTGATTAAATCAAACCATGAAGGAGCTCTGTAGAAAGAGCCAGCAAAAGGGCATGGAATACAAGTACATTCTCAATAACTTTTGAGTGCAAATTTCAAAAATATGTATAGTCACTAATAATATGTACATTCTACATAAGAGTCATTACTGACATAAATATTAAATTTGAGCTGCTATATTTTAAAATTATGTAGGAAAATAATATTCAGGAACACATTAGCAATGAATTATTCAGATACTGTGCTAATTCTGTTGATTGGAATAGGCTCTCATAGGCAGAAAGCAATGTCAGTGGATGAAGTTCCTGAAATGTTCAGTGTATAAAGCTACTGTAATTTCTCAAAGTATCATTTTGATAGATTTTTATTTCAGTTTTTAGAATCATTGCCCCTATCAAATAAGTTGATCAGGCTATAATCAGATTGGAATTTTAATTGTCAGCAATGAATAATTTACTATTCTCCAAGAAGCTTGGAAAGGAAGAATCCAAGCAAGCAAATATTCCTTTTCTCTTAATGTACAAGGGAGAATTAATTTTGCAGATATCTTAAGGTTTACTTTCTTTGAAGAATTAGAGTACATTTGTTATCATTTAAAAACTTTTTCAGTGGCTCTTGTATAATTTAATTTATTCAGTCTGTGCTCTCTTAATAAATTTTACAAAAAAACTCATGGCAAGTTAGCATTATTTGTGTGTGAATTTTCCAATTGTATTTCAGACTTTAAGAAAGAAAGGCCTTAATGGTTGTGAGAGCCCTGATGCTGACGATTACTTTGAGCACAGTCCACTCTCGGAGGACAGATTCAGCAAACTAAATGAAGATAGTGATTTTATTTTCAAACGAGGCCCTGTAAGTACTTTTACTTTACCTTTACTTTTTATTTGTTGATCCTTTTTGTTAACTTCATTATTTAGGCTCTGAACAAGAAGGAGCACAGAGGGTGCGACAGCCCAGACCCTGATACTTCATATGTGCTAACTCCACATACAGAAGAAAAATATAAAAAAATTAATGAGGAATTTGATAATATGATGCGGAATCATAAAATCGCAGTGAGTACTAAAGTATGGTTTGTGCTTTTATTTTGTGCATGAAGAGATTGGCCAAACCTCTTGTTGTTTATTTTTACGGTGGGTGATCACAACAATAGGTATAATAGAAGGGAAAAAAGGCATTTTATAATTTTTTTTTCAGTTTTATAGAACTTTAAAATTGCTAGAATCTTATAATAGTACATGTTCAGTATCTTAAATGTGTAAGTGAAGATAAAACATTCTAATCCGGACTCTGGTACTTACTATCCCCTATATGTTTGGGTAGGGCGCCTAAACTTCCTGAATTCTACTTTCTTCATCTGTAAATGAGTGAGTTGGCTTACATGATTTTTTAAGATCCTTTCTAGCTCTAAAATTTGATGATTTTTAAAATAGAGTTATGTATGAGACTTTCTTCTCTCATACATGACTTAAAAAAATATCTATTACACATTCTTAAATAGATCTTAAGAATGCAAAATGTAAAATAGTTATTGCAGACTTTGCAGACTTTGATGTTTCTGAATTATGTTTAATTGTCTTGTATATTTGCTATAATAATACTAGAGCAAAGCTTACTGTTTGGCTCTTTATAAATATCCCAAAATCACTTGGTAACGATACCACCAAACTCCTATTCTTGTCTTATGCTGTAGATATTGAAGAAGAGCAACTTGGATTAATTTTAATTTAAGGAAACAAGGTTCTTAAACTGGTTGCAAAACGAATAGGGACTTTAATTTTTCTATGCTCATACATCTAACCGTAGTGAAAGAGTACTTACTTGTTTGAGCTCATGCTTATAGACTTGATCTTCTCATTGGAAGCTTTATTGACAAGAGATACTTAAGACCATTGTTCTGGATCTAATTTTCTAATTCTGTGTATGTAGTGTAGCCTCCATGGAACAAGTTGATTCCAGTGCTGATATTTATTTAATTGTTAGTGTTAATTCTCTTAAAATTATGCCCTAAATATGCATCAAGGATTATTTCTTCAAAGTAGTCCTATACTACAGGTTGAGTGTCCCTTATCTGAATTGCTTGGGACCAGACATGTTTTAGATTTCAGATTTATTTTAGATTTTAGATTATTTGCATATACATAATGAGATAGCTTTGGGATAGGACCCAAATCTAAACACAAAATTCAGTTATGTTTCATATACACCTTATACACATAGCCTGAAGGTAATTTTATATAGAATATTTAGGATAATTTTGTTCATGAAACAAAGTTTGTGTACATGGAACCATCAGAAAGCAAAGGTGTCACTATCTTAGCCACCCACATTATAGGTCTTGGCCCCATGTGGGGCATTGTGGGGTGCCTGCAGTTGGTGTTCCCAGGCTGTATATGTGCCATTTTATTATTGTGATGGTGCTTGTGTGGGGAAATCTGGGCATGCACAGAAATGGTATATTGAAGCTGAGGGGGGATTGGGAGGGTCTTTTTTTCCCTTAGGGACACTGAATACACTGTGTATTATGTGCCTCTGTTTTGACTGCAGCCCATCATCACATGAGGTCAGGTATAGAATTTTCCACCATGGCATCATGTTGGTGTTCAAAATATTTTGGATTTTGGGGGATATTGGATTTTCAGATTAGGGATGCTCAACCTATATAAGAAGCAGCTCATGAAAAATAGCTTTAAGGGCGTGTTTTAGAGCTAATATTATTGTTCTTAAAAACAAAACAGTAGCAAACAAAATAAAATTCCTTCTGATCTCATGGGGACGCTGCTGACCTTGAAGTTAAAGTTAAGCTGCAAAGGTTGCACAAATAAAACTGTTTTACTTTTGAAAAAAAATTTATCATATATCCATTGTTTATATTTGTTGATGAATTATTACTGAAATAAATTACTATTGAATCCATAAACTATATTCTTTGAACTTTGAATTAGCAATGTTACCTTACTTTTTCAATCGCTGTTTTAAAATGAGGGCAGAGGAAAGTCGTTTTATTTTCTTTCAGTTTAAATTATAAAGAGGACTATTATTTATCGTGGTTAACAAGCATCTTAGAAACAATCTATGGAGGAAATGCAATAGGAAAATAGCCAATATCCTTTTAAGGGGGGTATGGAATATTTTAGATGGAGAGAAGGTTATCATTTATAATATTTGTAATTTAATCTTCATACAATTTAAAGAAGATACAAAAAATTCATTACTAGGTTGTTAGTAGTTAATTTTGTTGTTTAGATAAAGCTTCTTTGTATTTTTGTTACACTCAGATTTCATTGTGTTATGTATAATTCTTTTTCTTTAGTTTTGCCCATTAAGTAGTTAGTTAAATCAGACTAGGGCTTATTGATAGTGTCCTAGATTTGATGTATTAAGTTAATAATATGTGTACACACTCTTCTCTTTTGTTATGTTTGGGATCTCCCAATAGAAATGTAATGTTACTAACCTGGTATGTATTGAAGTGCCAATTTATGCTTACTTGATAACAATGATAGATTTTGTAATGTCTAAATTTGACAACACTATTTTAATATCCAGTTTTAACTTCTCATTTTCATCTCTATGAATATTTGAAATACAGAATATCTACAACTGTAGATGTATTAACATTAAAAATTGACAAAGTTCATGTCAGACATATTCATGTTCAAATATAATTCTAAAGAAAATAGTTTAAAACTGCAAATTGATTTAGTAAGAACCTACCCCCATTTTCTTTCAATAACTTGAATTACCTTATCACATTAAAGTTCGTAAGTTAGTTAATGTAGATGAAAATGAAACTAACAATTTTCTCCTTTTTTTTCTTTATTTACAGCCTGGTTTGCCACCTCAGAACTTTTCAATGTCTGTCACAGTCCCTGTGACCAGCCCTAATGCTTTGTCCTACACTAACCCAGGGAGTTCACTTGTCTCCCCATCTTTGGCATCCAGCTCAACGTTAGCAGATTCAAGTATGCTCTCTCCACCTCAAGCCACATTACATAGAAATGTATCCCCTGGAGCTCCTCAGAGACCACCAAGTACTGGCAATGCAGGTATGTAGTGGTATTTATTCTGCTGGTTCTTTAATAAAGAGAATGAGAAAGCTAATTGCTAACATAATCAGTTTCTTATTGTGCTACTCTTAATTTTATTGCTTTGATGAGCAGAGAGTCACTGCTACATAACTGGCTCCATTTTTAAATTATTTTTTTCTGAAAATCTGTGGGTCTAGCATTGTGTCAGCAAGGTAGAACAACATGGAGAATCTCTGTAAGCTTTCCTTATCATGGGAAAGCCATACTTTGACAGGCAGAAAATTTAGTTAGATGTCATGAGCAAAGATTTAAAGCTGAGTGTCAGCCATTCATATTAGAAATAGACCTTGTATTTGGAGTTAGAGTGTGTTTTGCATTTCTTCCTGCCTGACTTAGTTCATTAATTCAGTGATTTGCAGTGCATTTACTGCATTTGTTCTGTGTAACACTGTGTCTCCTCTCCCTGAAGTCCTAGACTTAATGATACTCCATACCACTGTCCCCATTCTTATCAGTATGTACTATTTGGTATTGATTGACAGGAAGGAGATGCATCCCAAGCTTGATAGGCAAAATATTAGTATATATGTATGAGATATCAAATTGCACATTAATACCAACTTCAGACTGGGTTAGCTTTTATTTTTGTGTTTTTTAAGAAGTAAAATGAGAGTTTCCTCTATTCAGTGTATATTCAGTCAGATAAGGAGAGAGAGTTCTTATTAATTCTCTGCTCTTTCTTTCCTCTCTATAACATTGTTAGGTGGGATGTTGAGTACTACAGACCTCACAGTGCCAAATGGAGCTGGAACCAGCCCAGTGGGTGAGTGAATTTTTACTGTTTCATTTTGTAGACATCTATCTTATCTGAGATAAAAGGAATATTGTCCCTGAGAAAAAGCCTTGTATGAAATTTCCTTCTGAGGAGTACTTTCACTAATACTTAACATTTTTTCACGACATCCTGTTTTATTCCTTACATCTTGGCCTTAAGTTTAGTTACTCATTCATTAAATAGATATTTATTGAGTGCCTCCTCCATATCAGACATTATTCTTTTCTAAGGACTAAATTGCCTTAATGCCATATTTACATCAAGACCATTACTTAAGGAGAAGCTTTGTGTTTCTTCTGTCCTGACAAGGTTAGACTATTAGCAAACTTCTATATCTTACAATAACATGAAATGTTTTTAGAAATTATTGAAGTAGAAAAACAGATAAAATATAAATTAAATTAACAAAACAATTATTGGTTCTTTAAAAAGACTAATAAAATTTAAGGTTATATTTTAATTAATATTCAATTCAAAATATTTTATAATATCCATTATAACTTCTTTAACCCGTAAGTTATTTAGGAGTAGATTTTTTAATTCCAAATACAGAAGGATTTTCTAGTTATCTTTGATTTTGTTTTCTAGCCGAATTTTTTGTTACCAGAGAACTTACCTCCATATGACTAAATTCTCTGAACTTTGTTGATGCTTTTTTGTGGCGTAGCATGTGATTATTTTTGTATGTATTCTTTGTGTACTAGAAAAGAATGTTTATTCTGTGATAAAAGCATGGATTGCAAATTCTTGTTTTAAACAAGTTTTTTTATGCATTAATATATATAATAAGTTATTGTGTCAGTTCAGGTTTAGAAACTTATGATAGGCCAGTTCCAGATAGTTTCATTTTACCTTTAAACTGTATTTTTACTACTTTTAAACTGTATTTTTACTAACATTGTCATTTTCAAATGCATTATATGTTTACAGATCAGTCCTCCATTTGCCTTTTTCCTATTTTAATTTTTGTTCAGTCTTCTGCCTGATTCCCAAAAGCTAGGATGCAGGCTCATTTACAGTTGAAAGCAGAGGCATCCTTGAGCTTTAAAGCAATGAATAAACTCAGGCTAGGGAAAGACTTCTTAAATAAGAAACCAAAGAAAGCCTAATCATAAAGGAAAGATTAATCAATTTGCCTGTACATTAGGAACTTTTGTTCATGGAAAACAGCATGAAGAGTATAAAAAGGCAAATGGTATGTATGTAATCAATAGAAGACTTTTTTATATAATGAATACCTACAAATCATCAAGAAAAAGCCCAATTTTTGAAAATGTGCGTGAGAACACAGGCATTTCATAGAAGAAGCTCTTCAGGTACCTTTTCAGGTACAACATGAGAAGTTGCTCAATCTCAATAGTGAGGGAAATGCGGAATTAAAACCACAAGGAGAGAGTGCCACACACCTACCAGAATGGCTGAAATGAAATAGGTCATACCAAGTATTGACAAGGCTGTGGAAAAACACAAACTCTCATATGCTGATGATGGGAATACCAATTGTTGCAAACATTTTGGCTACAGTTGCAGATATGTGCATTCTATGCCCAGCATTTTTATTCATCCTTATGTATTGTAGAGAAATGCATTTGTGCACCATGAGTACCAAGAGATATGTAAAAGAATGTGCACAACATTATATGTTACAGTCAACATCTAGATATAATCCAGATTTCTATCAACAGTAGAATGGATATGAGCTAGGCATGGTGTCTCATGCCTGTAATCCTAGCACTTTGGAAGGCCAAGGCAGGAAGATCCCTGGAGGCTGGGTGTTTGAGACCAGCCTGGGCAAAATAGCAAGACCCTGTCTCTATAAAAAAAAAAACCAAAATGAATAAATAAATGATAGCATGTTTATGTGAAACAATACTATACCACAGTGAAAATGAAGAAACAGCAGTAGTACTCAATAATGGATGAATTTCACCAAACTAACATGAATAAGAGAAGATGGATACAAATATATGCTAAGTGATTCTATCTACATAAAGTTTGAAAAGCTGACAAATAAAACTGTAGTGTTAGGGATACTTGTGTAGATAGATAAAACTATAAAGAAAACTATGAAGAAAAACAAGAAATTACTGTAGAAGTTATGATAGCGGTTATTTTGGGTAGGTGGGACTGTGATGGTGTTTTAGGGGGCACAATTATGGGATTCTGGCAATATTCGTTTTCCTGATCTAAATGTCAGTTACATGGATCTTTGTTTTATGATAAATCCTTAACCTGTAAGTTTTTGTTTTGTGCATTTCCTGAATGTGTGTTATATTAACAATAAAAAAGTTTAAAAAATAAATATATACTAGGTATAAAAAAACTATAACCACAAACGTGAAGGCACTTTTAAAATTATAAGAGAAAGTAAAGTGCATTGTGTAGTATTATACTATTAATTCCAAAATCTAGGGAGAAACAAAATTCACAGATACACACTCGCTCACAGAAAGACTCTTGGTAGCCTTTGAGTCTTTGGACATTGTTGTTTACGTGTGGCAGCACCCATCTCGAGATCATGAAGGGAGTCAGTTTAAGGTGACAAGCCAACATGCCAAGGATAACAAAGTGGAAACCTGGAAAGACCTGCGTCCTCAGTGTTGAACCACTGAAGCAGCTGAGCCTGAAACCACTCTTCCTCCAGTCTTATGTGAGAGAATATATTTTCCTCATTCTTAAGAGGAAAGGTAAGATAAAATCCAAGCAACAGATACGAGAATGTTTAGTAAGTGTGAATGGACATGTAATTGTGCTAAAATATAGAATTCAAAAAAGAAACCTAACTGGTATTTTAAAAATTGAAAAGGATATTATCCATTGTTGGTAGTAATCATGAAATTCAAATAAAAATGGCAAAAAATACTACTTATTAATTCCCAACTATTACTACTTTTTGTTGTGACGTGCAGTGCTGATGAAGGTATGGTGAAACTGATGACCTCATATGTGCTTTTATGGTATTGTAAATTAGTAACAATCTCTCTGGAAGGATTTTGGCAAGATGTTTTAGTCTTCATAAAAATGTTTGCGTCTCCAAGCCCACTAATACCATTTCTGGGAACCCCTCCTGAAGAAGTAAATTAGAATAAACAAAGCTTCATTGCAACTTTATTTATAGTAGTGAGTAATAGGAAGAAATCAACATATCCAGCAATACAGGGGGGGTAAAATTTCAACTGAATTACTTTTTAGTTGTGATTTTAAACTATGCCAAAAATATGCATGTAGAAAATAAAAAAGAGGGAAAATTCAAAGTAACTATAATAACTAGGTTATGACGGTGGTAATATGTGTTTTTCCCTCTCCTTTTCTAGTTTCAGTGATGCTCTGTTGATACAGTATCCCTGCAGTCATAGCATTTTATTATAGTAAATTAGAACATTTCATTTTTTTACTTATAGCTTGATAATTTTTTGTTTTTGATCTATGTAATTATCTATGCAAATAAAAATAAAAACCTGGCAGCTGTGTACATATTGTGAATTGGGTAGCTGTTTCATAGCAGCAATCTGCTTATTTGATTATGATTTATTTTAGATACATTTCTCTACTGAGAGTTTACACTTAAGACTCAGTTTATACTGTAGCTCACATGACTTTGGGGA
Source organism: Lepilemur ruficaudatus (assembly GCA_963574885.1). Lineage (NCBI taxonomy): Eukaryota > Metazoa > Chordata > Mammalia > Primates > Lepilemuridae > Lepilemur > Lepilemur ruficaudatus. Next base: position 36,363 of record CAUYRT010067006.1, on the reverse strand, counting down.
CTCAGGCCTATGTTTAAATAGCAAGCATAAAGTGAAATCTTAGATGTCCAGCAAATTTACTTTTTTAAAACATGTTGAGAAAGAGAAAAAAATACACTGTATTAGAAATACAAAGACTCAAGAAGCTTCTGGAATTGTTTAGGGTTGAATAAAGATAAAATAAGGGTTTGCATTATAGCAGGAGCATTGACAGTTAAAAAGAGGAGGTGGAAGAGTTGGAAGACGTGGTAAAGAAAGAATGTACAAAACGTGATCACTTTGAAGATGGGGATGGGATGGTGGAGGATGGCAGTAGTACAGGCGTTTAGAACAGGTTGAGGTGAGATGGCAACAGCATGTCTGGGGGAAAGTGTCACCAAATGATGAAATATGGGCTAGAAATTAGGAGGGACAAAGCAGAAATCCAGATTTCAGAGTCATTCACATGAAGGCAGTAGTTGAAGCCATGTGTGCTTCAGCCATCATGCTTCCTGAGGAAGGAAGAGAAGGAGAAATGTTGCCTCTTCATGGCTGCCCATACAGGAGAGTGTGAGAAGGGGAATACAGTGTTCAGAAAGAGACAAAGCAGGATCCAATGAGCATTGTCTGTTTTTGACTATAAATTTCTGATGGGTAGGATCCATGTGCTCCATCTTAAAGGAGTTTTCACTGAATCAAATAAATTGTCATTAATTATTATTCCAAAACCCATGATCTTTTTTAGTTCAGAAACTTCAAGCAGTTCTTTATGTAAATGACATTATTTTATAACTTAAAGTGTATTTTTGTTGAAGAATCAACTGAATGTCAAATTCTTTGAAAACTTTGTCAAATATGAAAATATCAGTTCTTGAACCTTGCTTTGTATGAGTTTTTCAGACTCCTTTGAAGTTTGCATGTCAGTTGAACTTCTGAAATGAATTCACAGTAAAACATTAATGACATCATTGTCTGTAGTTCAACCCTAGAAGAGTAGTATTAAGGACATGAAGTACCTGCCAGCCACTTGAATACACTGTTTCAGCTGATATGATTTATATTCTGAAATATGAACCAGACTGATATAATTGAATGACTTGCCTTCTAGCAGTAGGACCATAGTTGAGATTAGCTCTGTTAAGTTTCTGGAGGCATTGGTATGCAGTTTGCTCAAGAGTATTTTTTTTCACATTTTTGTGTTAGGTTAGTAAATTACCATTAAAACTGAAAACACAGTTTGACAATCATATAAGTTGGGTTTATTCATTTAGAGTAGATACTGCAGTTCCTTAATTTTTAAATTGTGGCAAGATGAGTTATGTACTGAGAGTATCTGCCTCAAAAGTCTGTCTCAACAATATCTTCTTTTTTGTCATAAAAATTGAACTGGAGGTAAGAAAGTATATATTAGATAGTATATCGGTACACTCTACGAAATAACAAGTCATGCGTATGAGGTTATTTTAGCTTCAGCCTGGCAGGTTACCAAACACTTACATCATACTGTCATCATTAATTCCGCTACTGACTCCTGACTTTACACTAAGATATACTGTGCTTTTAGATCCCCTTTTACTCTTGTAACTTGATTCTCAGGGTTACTATGGTACCATATCTAGCTAAAAAGCATCATAGACTCCGCATGAGAAATGGTATTTATGCGTCTTGATGATGTGTTCCTCCAAAGTATGTATTTTCATCGTCTTATAATGTCTTTGAGAGAAAATTCTGCTTTATCCTTCTGATTTTAGTGTAAGTCAAGTAAATAAGAATCTTCTAAATAATATCAGATTCAGCACACATATTGATGCCATTATATATTAAGAAAAGCACTGTTAATTAACATTTTCATATTGCTATGCAATATGAAGTTTCTTTTAAACCTCCCTATTTTTGAATTAAATTATTTGATAAACATTTTGTATCCTCCAGATGTCTGGCTTAGCAATTACCTCTGTCCACAGGGGATAGCCCAGTGAAGTGGTTGTTTTTTATACGGCACTGCCTTTTGAAGCTTAACAGGATGCAGGAAATTACTGTGTGGGGTGTGGAAAGGAGATACAGCCCAGATTTAATACATACCCCTTCAAGATAAGAGAAACAGAATGCAGGAAGTAGCCTCAAAAGAGTAACTGAAATATCAGTCCCCACAGCAAAATTAAATCACACAAATGATTTAAAGCTGGTAGGTCACATGGTAAAAGTTTCAGAGAAAGGAACAGGAATTGGATAAGAGTAGGGAGTGATCCTCTGGAACCCTGAAATTCTGAATGACGACTGCCGGAGAGATAACAGGCCTATTCTGAAGTACCACACCTTGCCTCTTTTTTCTTTGTCTCTTGGTTTTCAGATACCAAACTTGAACACGTAGTAGTGAGGTTCCAACAGTTGATTTTATCACATTAATTTTTAGTTTCTCTTAAAAAACTCACCTAAGTAACATATCTTTTTCAAACTCTAAATATAAGTATAATAGACAGACATATTGAAGCATCCATTTTAGCAGGTTTTCTTTATGAACTCTTAATCCATCTTCTCCTATTTTTTTAATTTGAGAATTTGTATATTTATCAGTTGATGTTATTCATTATATAATGTTCCTGAAAGTGCGTTATAAACTGCAAGTATTATATAGATTCTGAATAATCATTCTTTTCCATTCTAGAAATGTTTATAGAATTAAAATGATCTGATAAACCAATACAAAATCTCTTAAAAGTGAAAATATGTGCAATATATCATTGTATTTTTGTCATTAATTCATTGCAGTTCTTTGGGGCAAATCATTTCACTTCTCAGAATACAGTCTTCTCAGAGTGAGATTATTAGGACAAATTTTAGGCCAGTGTTAAGCACGCAGCAGACACTCAGTTTTGGTTAGTTCTTGCCTGTATATTAGTATAGAATTAGTATAGGGGTGTAGGCTGGGTGTGGTGGCTCTTACCTGTAACCCCAGCACCCTGGAAGGGCGAGACGGGAGGAATGCTTGCGGCCAGGAGTTCGAGACCAGGCTGGGGAACATAGGCAGACCCCATCGCTACAAAAAATAAAAAAATTAGCTTGGTGGTGCATACCTATAGTCCTAGATTCAAGAGGCTGAGGCAGGAGGATCCCTTGAGCCCAGGAGTTTGAGGCTGTATTCTATGACATGCCACTGGATTTCAGACTGAGTGACAGAGTGAGACCTTGTCTCAAAAAAATACAATACAGTACAATATAGGGGTGTTCGTATACATATGTAATAGCTCATCTAGTGTCTGCTTATTTTTGGTGGATTCTCGAGTTCCTTTTTGCTTTATAACAGAAGGAAAGGAGCAGGAAAAATACAGCTACGTTTTCCTTCTGATGGTCCCTGGAGCCTGGATTCTCCAGGCTTAGCTACCCTGCCATTCCTTACTCACACCTTATTCATTCACGCTTTAGCCTATCATTTTTCTCACATATATCTGTAGTGCCTGCCTTCCATTTTCTTCTGTTGTTCTTCTGTCCTTTCAAACTGCTCAGTAGTTAATCCCACAGAGGCCTCCCTAATTAAGCCCACCTGCCTGTGGTCAGTACTTTTTCTTTATAAATTTTGTGTGGTTACCCTTAGTTCTGTTGTTTTTGCCCATATTTAAGTGCAATTTTGGCATATTCACGCCTGTGTGGTATGTTCCAGCTCTTGCTAACTAGATGAAAAGCTACTTGAAGACCATGTAGAGGTTTTTTGGTCTCCCTTCCTGTACTCTCCCAACTGCACAGTGCTGTACACATACTAGATGTTTAAATTTTTTTGATTTCCAAACAGTAAAGGTAGTTTTTATCTGATAACAGTTATCTGATTTTAGGTAGTTGTTACTAATAATGACGTATGAATGCTGAGTCCCACCCAGAAAATTCAAGAGGCTTATTCAGCTTTTCAGTAACTTTTAGTTCACTATTCTGAATATTTTGTTCTTCATCAGTTTTGTAATAAACACTGGGAATGGCACTCTTAAGCCAACAGGTTTAAGATGCTCTTAAATTGCCATCTGTGTACTTACTATAATAGACTTAGATACTAGGGACTATTCAAAATAGAATAGTAGTTACAATATTCATGGCATTAAGTCTCCATTTGTTACTGAAAGAAAATTTTACACATTGTAATCCTAAAGTTTCTTATGTTTTTAATAATAAAATTGGTGGGTTTTTAAAAAATAGGGAATAGTAGAAAACATTCTTAATGGGAGTTAATACTTAGATTTAGTAATTAAATTTTCACAAAATATTTTTAGTAATATGTGTTGTGTTTTAAGTGTCTTGCAGCAGGTCCAAGCAGTAATGCTAGAAAGCAAGTGGTATTAGTCTTAAGCTTTATATGCATTTCAGACTTTGGTTGACTCTCTTTGCTTATTTTTAAAATATCCAAAGATACTGGTTAGTTACTACAGATTCAGCATCCCAAATCCAAAATACAGAATGCCTAAAATCTGAAACTTCGAGTACTGACATGACACTCAAAGGAAATGCTCATTGGAGCATTTTGGATTTCAGATTTTTGGATTTGGGATGTTCAACCTGTAAGGACACAACGCAAATATTCCAAAATCTTAAAAAATCCAAAATAGGAAATACTTCTAGTTATAAGCATTTTGGATAAGGGATACTCAACCTGTAGTGAGTTTTGTTATAAAATTCATTTACAACTAGATCTGAGGAAAACTTACTTTGTATTTGTGCCAAAGTATTTTAATGACTCTTTTCATGTTAATGAATGACATTTCTTTTTTCCAGGGAATGGATTTGTAAACTCAAGAGCTTCTCCAAATTTGATTGGAACTACTGGTGCAAATAGTTTAGGCAAAGTCATGCCTACAAAGTCTCCCCCTCCACCAGGTGGTGGTAATCTCGGAATGAACAGTCGAAAACCAGATCTTCGAGTTGTTATCCCCCCTTCAAGTAAGGGCATGATGCCTCCACTGGTGAGTCAAATCTTTCTTCAGCCTCATTCTTTAAAACAGTATTTTATACCTAGTCTGTATCTTACTTTGGAATTTTCTGTACCTCCATAGAATCCACACCTTTTCCTAATGAATATTTATATCCAAAATTAGCATTTGAAGAGACAGGTCTATTTTAAATACACAAAAAATCAGAATATGAAAAAATAGGAAATCTGCTTAATGGTTATTTAAAATTATAGCTGAGAGGTTATTGTATTTAATTTTAATTTTGCCAGGCTAGAATCTTTGCTTAGAGACTCATTCCCAAATTCATAAATTAAACATGACTTATGTATTCTCTGTACTTTGTATACTTTCAATAATCTATTATACATGCTTTTCAGTGAGGGAAGCACTAAATTATTTGTTAGAAAATTCTATATACCACAGAGACCTATTTTAGAGTAGGGAAGAATGCACATAAACTTGAATGAGTTATTCTCCAAATAATTTTCTTTCTTCATTCCTTCTCAAATAACCTTTCTATTTAACTCTATAAAGAATGTAGATATCCTCCATGCCCTTGCAGTGTCTTTAGCCTTTTAGCCACATTTGCTTTTAAGTCTTAAGTCTGTGTTTATGAAGAGCAGGAGAATATGTTTATTTCCCTTAGGCTCTTTTAGAAAAAAATTGAAATATATAATCAAGTTTAAAACCATTCTTAGTTTAGCAACTGTTTGACTACAACTAGGTGATAAACCAGATTCTTTCTACTATGCAACTACTAAACTTACCATTTGACTTTTTGCTAAGTGAAAGTGATGCTGTCAGGCTTAGATAATTCCACATTTGTATAATGCCTTATAGATTCCAAACATCGTCATATATGCATTGTCTCATTTGTTTCTTAATTAGACTGTGATTGTAGCACGGTAGAGATGAAGAAACTGAGCTAAATGTTATTATTTGTCCAAGATGTTACATAATAGAGCTAGGACCAAATCTCTTAAGTCTTATACTCTGGGTCAAAAAACAAAGAAATACTTTTTTCATTTGGAAATGCAGAAAACTGGAAACTGTGTCAGTCCCAACCTTGCAGTGAAAAAAACTTGGACATGCAACAGATTTTCCTTCAACCCATTGCAGTGCTGAGATTTCAGGGCAACCCACTGGCCTAGATGCCAGGGAGAGAAAGATACTGCAGGGAGAGACAACATTTGAGCACTGGGCAAGACACAGGGTAATAAGAGTTAACCTAGGCAATTAGTGAATTGCTAGAGGACAAGTGTGCACTAGTAGGACTGTGTGAAACTTCTAGGGGACCACAGTGTAAAACAGGGTGAGTCTGTGTTCTCTTGTAGGTTTTTTCTCCATGAACCCCACTGGGTATTCACAGAAAAGATTGAAAAGTGTCCTGAAAAAGTCTCCATTGTGGTGCACAACTAGGAGAGGGGAAGAGTAGCCACTGCAGTAGGGGCAAGAAGTTTTGCCTGGATCTTGGTCTCCTTTCTCTTCTATGGAACAAAAGCCTTAATCTGTGAGGAAATGAACGTGAACATTGTCACTCTTAGGGTACTGGGGAAATCCCATTTTATTTGGAGAAATGGAAAAGGAAAAATACCTCAACCCATGGGTAGAGGAGCAGGAAGGATATGCTGGGTACACAGCAATACCAGGAGAGTGGCAGGGTGACTTGCGAAGGCTACAGCCTCTGAGGCACAGCACACAGAGTGGAGCAGTCACTGGGAGAACAAACCTGACCCACCACTCCCCACCACCAGAGGAATTTGGAGCTTGTGGTAGGTACACTGAGGATAACCATAGCAACACTAAGGCTCAAACCCTGCACTAAAGGCCTGGCAGGAGGGAAGACCTATAGGTCTATAAATCAGTAGTAATTACCCAAACTGAAATACAAGAAGAAAGAAGAATGAAAACAAGACAAACAAAAGAAAAAACAGTACAAAGAATCCAAGAGCTGTAGACCGTTATCAAATGCTGTTATGTGTTTGTAATTGGAATTCCAAAAAGAGAAAAGAGAGAGAATATTTTAAGAAATAATAAGGAACACCAAATAAGATAAATACTGCCACCAATACACACACACACACATTGCTAAAAGCAAAAGACAAAGAGAAAAATCTTAAAGATAGCCAGAGAAAAGGTATATATTACATACAGAAGAACAAAGGTAAGAATTAATACCGTAATTTTCTTCACAAACTATACAAGCAAGAATATCATGAAGTAACACATCTAACGTGCTGAAATTAAAAAAAAAAAAACAAAATTCTCAACCTAGAATTGTATACCCAGCAAAAATATCTTTCAGAAATGAAGGAGAAATAAAGACTTTCTCAAACAAAAATCATGGGACTTTATTGCCAACAGACCTACTCTACAAGAAATGTTAAAAGGAAGCTCTTCAGCAGAAGGAATATGATTGCAGCGAAAACTTGAGTCTACACAAAGAAATGAAGAACAGTGGAAGTGGAGTAAATGAAGATAAAATCCATTTTCCCTACATTTTATAAAACTTTTAGAACAGTTTTAGATTTATAAAAAGATTGCAAAGATAGTACAGAAAATTCCCATATTCCCCCCACACAATTTTTTCTATTATTAAAATCTTATGTTAGTATGCTACATTTATTATAACTAGTGAACCAATCTTGATACATTACTGTTGACTAAAGTTCTTACTTTATTCAGATTCACTTAGTTTTTAACCTCATAGTCTTTTTCTCTTTTGGGATATAAATTTAGTAATTATGTCTCCTTAGTGAAAGTTTCTACGACTTTGCTTGCTTTAATGACCTTGTCAGTTTTGAGGAGTAATGGCCAGGTATTTAGTAAAATGTCCTTTAATTGGGATTTGTCTGACATTTATCTTGTGATCAGACTGGGGTTGTTTGTTTGAGGGAGGAAGACCATTGAATTAAGGTGCCATTTTCATCACATCATATCAAGGGTACATACTATAGGTTAAGTATCCCTTATTCAAAATGCTTGGGACCAAAAGTGTTTCAGATTTCAGACTTTTTTTTTTTTTTTCGATTTGGAGATATTTACATTGGCACTCATGGTTTTGGATTTTGGAGCGTTTCATATTTCAGTTTTTTGGATTGGGTTTCTCAGCCTGTATCAGCATGACTCCTGCTGATGTCTGATGTAGTATTTCACAGGTTTCTTCTCTGTAAAGTTACTCTTTTCTCCCTTCTCTATACTGTAGTCTTTGGAAAGAAATCACTACATGTAGCCCACACCTAAGGAGTGGGGAGTTCAGGCTCTACCTTCTTAAGAGAAAAATACCTACATAAATTATTGGAAGGTATTCTGCACAAGGAGATTTATCCTCTCTTATTTATGTAAATAGGGACTCATGAGCATTGATTTTTTTATTTTATTTTAGACATTGCAGGCCTAATGGGCATTGATTTTAATACTTTGGGTTGTAATGCAATACCACTTTTTTCTACTGCTAATATTGTTCCAGCTTTAGCTTTTGAGGGCTGTTCACTTGGTTTCTGTGTCTTTTTTGACATATCCTTATCTTTGGAGGGGAGAGAGGTTTGTGTGTGTGTGGAGGGTATTGTGTTTTTATTTTCTGGCTCTACAGTATGCTCTAGGCGCATCTTGTATATTTCCTGCTTCAGTCCTAAAAGCAAGCATTTTTCTCCAAGGAACTTTGATTTCTTTTATTGGAGAATGGTATCAGAAAACAAGATCTTGATGTTTTCTTCTTTTCAATTGCTCTGAAAGATAGCTGCCTATATAAAGCAAAAATAGTAGCAGTGTATTTTGTGTCTATAGCAAATGTAAAAAATAAAATATGTAACAATAAAGGAAGGGAGGGAGGGAGGAATTGGAAGTACACTGTTGTAGATCCTTATTCTATACATGACATAATATTGGAAGGTGAACTCTGAGTAATTAAAGATGTGTATTGTAAACCCTAGTGCAACTACAGAAAAAATTTTGAGAGAGGCATGAATAGAAAGTCAATAGAGGAGATAAAATAGAATTATAAAAAACACTCTAATAGCACAAGAAGTGGGAGAAAAGTGAAAAATGACAGATGAAACAAATAAAAAATAGCAAGATGATAGATTTTAATCCGACCATATAACTAATCACATTGAATGTGCTTAGCACACATCAGTTAAAAGATAAAATTTTTTGATTTCTTTTTTTAAAAAAGCAAGACCAAACAATATGCTGTTTATAAGAAACCCACTTTAAATATAAAGACATAGATAAGATGATAGAGAAAAATAATACCATGTAAATAATAACCAAAAGAAAGCTAAAGCAGACATACTCATTTCAGACAATATAGACTTCAAAACAAAGGAATATTATCAAGGATAAAGAGGGACATGACATAGTCCATCTTCTAAGAAATAACTAATGTATATGTACCTAACAGCAGACCTTTAAAATAATACAAAGCAAAAACTGGTAGAAATAGAAGGTGAAGTTAAAGAATCCACAGTTGTAATTGGAGACTTTAACACCCCTCTCTCAGTAATCAATAGAAAAAGTAGGCAGAAAAACCAGTATCTAGATGATCTGACATCCAACCAACCTAACCTAAGGGATGTTTATAGAACACTTCACTCAGTAAGGGCAGAACACACATTTTTCTTAAGTGCACATGGAACATTCACCAAGATAGACCATATCCTATGCCATAAAACAAACCTAAGCAAATTTCAAAGAATTGAAATCATGCATGTTATATCCTCAGTCCATGATAAAATCAAACTGGAAACCAGTCACACAAAGACAACAGGAAAATCTCTATATATTTAGAAATTAAATAATAAACTTTTAAATAACCTGTAGGCCAAAGAGGAAATCTCTAGGAAAATTTAAAAGTACATATAGCTGAATGAAAATAAAAATGCATCATCAGAATTTTGGGGATCAAGTAGAGTAGTGCTGAGGGGAGATTTATAGCAATAAATGCCTATATTAGAAAAGAAGAAAGGTCCCAATTCAGAAATCTATGCTTTTACCTTAAGAAACTCAAGAAAAGAACAAACTTAACCCAGAGCAAGCAGAAGAAAGGAAAAGGTAAAGAGCAGAAATTAATAAAATTTAAAACAAAAAAAAAAAAAACACAAAAAAAACCAGAACTGGCTTTTTTAAAAGATCAGTAAAATTGATAAACCTCTAGCCAAGTTGACCAAAGAAAAAGAGAAGACCCAAGTTACCAGTGTCAAGAATGTAAAAGAATATTATCACCCAGAAGGTACTAAAAAATAATAAGAGTATTGCAAACAACTCTGTTCTTATAGATTTGATAGCTTACATGAGATGGATAAATTCCTTGAAAGATAAAAATTACTAAAGAATTATTAAACTCACTGAAAAAGAAATAGTTAACCTGAATAGTAACTATCTATTAAAAATTTGAATTCCTAGTTTAAAAACCTTCTACAAAAGAAAGTTCCAGACCTTGATGGTTTCACTGGCAAATTCTACCTAATATGTAAGGAAGAAATGACATAAATACTATACAGTCTTTTTCAGAAAAAAAAGGAGAGAACACTTCCCAGCAAGGCAATATAAAAGAAAAAACTACAAACCAATATCCCTCATGAACTCTAGACAGAAAAATCCTCAGTAAAATATCAGTAAATTTAGCAATATATAAAAAGGGTAATATGCCCAGACCAAGTGGGTTTCATCCCAGGAATGCAAAGCTGAGTCTACATTTGAACATTCATCCGTACAATTCACCATGTTAACAGAATTCAACATTTATTCATGATTTAAAAACAAACAAACAAAAAACAGCCCTCTTCAAACTAGGAAGAGAAGAGAGTTTAACCTAATGAACATCTACAGAAACAGTACGGCTAATACAATGCACTCAGTCTTCTACTAATATTAGGAACTAGGCAAAGGCATTAATAGTAAAGCAATTCAGTGAGTTGTTACAGAATTCAACATTGATCTGCAAAACAAACAAAACCCCACTTGATACGTAACTCAGACCTTATACAAAAATTAACTCAAAATGGATCATAGATGCAAATGTAAAACAAAACTGAAATTTCGAGAAAACTATAAACACAAAAAGTGTGATCTGTAAAGAAAAAATTGATATATTGAAATTTGTCAAAATTTGCTCTGAAAAGGCACGTTGAGAGAACAAAAGAACAACCTCTGAATTAGGAAAAAGTATTTGTAAATCACATACATAATAAAGGATCTGTATCCAGAATATATGAAGAACTCTAAAAACCCAACAATTAGAAAACATACAATTCAGTTTGAAAACTGGACACAAGATCTAAACCAATACTTCAAAAAGGAGATACATGGATGGCAAATAAGCATATGAGAATATGCTTAATTTCATTAGGCATTCGGGAAATGGAAGTTAAAACCATAGTGAGATACTACTACAAACCTAGTAGAATGGCTAAAATAAATAAAAACAAAATAGCTAAAAATGGAAATGCTGTTGAGAATGCAGAGCAAAAAGAACTCTATTCCTGCTTGGAGTGCAAATGGTATAGCCACTTTGGAAAAAGTTTTAACTTCTTATGAAGTTAAATATACACTTTCTATACAGCTCAACAGTCTCCCAGAGTATTTACCTATGTGAATTGAAAACTGTGCTTATACAATAACCTGTATCTTTCATAATTGTGTAAAACAGAAAATATAAACCTAGATGTCCTTCAACAGATGAATGGGTATTCACACTGTGGTACATCTACATAAAGAAATGCTACTCATTGACAAAAAGGGATGAACTATTCACATAACGATATAGATAAATCTTAAGTGAATTTTGCTAAGTGAAAGAGGCCAGATCTAAAAGGCTGTGTAGTGTATGATTCCATTTATATTTCATTTTGGGAAATGCAGACAAGCTCATTGGTTGCCACAGGTTGGGAGTGGAGAAGAGGGATTGACTACAAAGGAACAGTGTGAGGGAATTTTGGAGGTGATGAAACTATTCTGTGTGATACTGTGTTGTTAGATACTTGAGTGTGCATTTATTAAAACCCATGGAACTGTGTGTACCACAAAGACTGATTTTTACCAAATGCAATTTTTAAAAAAAGCCAAGATTCCAGGGAGTCCAAGATAGAATGCAGACTGTCAGTGTAACTGTACTACAAATATGTGTCATGGTGCTATACAAGGTGTCACGGAGAAAGGAACTAGTCTAAATAACTTTGTAGACCATTTTGTCTGGATACTGTAAGGTTAGAGACCAAGTCACTATACTCTAGATGGTAAATTTGTTCCTCATACACAAATACACAAGAATTGAACAATGAAACGAATACATTATAGATAAAGAGAGCCCAGTTTCTTATGGTTGGGACAAAAATTACCAATAAGCAAGGGAGTGGGACAGCGGGCCTAGAATGAACACTGTTTCTGGGTTGTAGTTGGAGGTTTCTGTATAAGCTTTTTTTTTTTTTTAAGTACATATATACAGGTTGATAGATACAAAAACAGAAATGTGTGTACATATGAATTTTAGTATGCATCATATATTTCCTAGCTCTGTTTGCTGAGAGGACCTTGAAGCAACAACACCCAGTAACTGAGCATATTTAGTGCTCAGATTTCATTTTCTAAATAGCATTTTCTAATATAAGGAATCAGGGCTGCTTGGAGAAATGGTTTATTATAGAGCTGGGGCAGGGAAATACAAAGTGTCCAGAGGTATCAGAGGATACAGAAGTACATATTAAAGGTCACAGGAGCCAGCCTTTCAAAAGAGCTCCCAGTGGCCAAAACTGGAACAATTTGGATAACAAAATAAATAACAGTAGTATTGGATTATAATCCAAGGAATAAATATTGAGTCCATTACTGATATAAATTATTGAGTTAATAAGGGGGAAAGGGACAACTCTTCCTTAGAGAAGGATTCTAACTAATAAATATAGAAAGAGTGAGAGAAATAGCAAATCACCATTAGAACACCACAGGCCAGTAGTAATTGTTGCAGGCAAAGTCAATTGGTAAATGCTAAAATAGTTGGGCAAAAGTTTAAGGAAAGACACAGTATTTACATAGGCTTAAAGTATCTCTTCCTAAATATTTGTTACTTGGAAAGGAGAAAATAGTGATTTTTATGGTGGAGAATCCTGGAAAACCCTACCTTAACTGGAGGATTATGGTTAACATCACGTAAAGGGGACATGTACCTTCTGATACGATATGCTAAGAAAGTCACATCGCTTCTGTAGTATTCTTTCAAAAATCCATGCCCTCTATCTAACTATGAATAGACAAACCCAAATTGAGGGACATTCTACAAGGTACCTGATCAGAACTCTTAAAAAGTTCATGAAAAACAAGGAAAGAGTGAAGAGCTGTCACAGACCAGAGGAGATTAAGGAAACATAACAGCTAAAGGTATGTGGCATCCAGGATCTGGTCCTGGGTCAGAAAAAGAACATCATGGAAAGACTGGTGAAATCCGAGGGAAGTCCAAAGCTTTAATTAGTGCTGTCATTTTTATTAGTTTTGACAATCACATTGTGTTTCTTTGAGATATTAACATTAAGGGAAGCTGGGGGAGATGTGTGAGGAAGACTCTTCACAAATGCTAAGTCTAAAATTACTTCAGAATGAAAGTTTAAAATAGATACATACATACATAACAAAGAAATATACCCCCAAAGAAGAGCCAAGAAAAAATGGCATTTAGGATGGTCACTTGGCTCACCTTTCAGTAGCTGGCTATGTAATACTTACTACTATCTTTCAGAAATAAAAAACTACAGAAGTTTCACTTAAGACATAGAAATATGTATATAAGAACTATTAGTAAACTGCAAAGTTTTAAAGATACACTGTATTTAGGCATTTAGCAACTGCTTAATAAAATTATGTCTTTTTTAAGAGCTTATGAAGCATCTCCGTGGAAAACTGAAAATTTGTCATATAAACTATATGCATCTTCATCCCTATAGGTTAAAGTGCAAACTATATATTATAAACACACCTGTGTGCACACATCCACGTAGTATTTTATACTATTTTAATGTGTGTCTTGTAGTTAGAGATATGTAAAGATACCTGTAACAAAACAGCATTTTACCCGCATTTGAGATAGCAATTGTAGGCCAAGTGATTGTTTTTCAGAGTAGATAATCAGCCACCTTCCTACTTTATATTACTCATTTGCAGAGAAACCTGCTTCCAGATTGGGGCCTCAGTGGTGCTTCTAAAGACACTTTTCACAGATTGACAAAGAAGTTTAACTTATTCAAGTAAAATTAAAAAACAAAACTAATTTGATTATTTCTAGCATATTAATTTCTAAATAAGAGAAAAGGGACAAATATGTTTCATTTTTATATATGACTTCCATACATCAGTTCATTTCTTCTCTGGTCTTATTTTCTTAATTGAAATTATTTTATTCATATGAATATATTTGCAAATGATAAACATATATAAAACCATTATTTAAATTATATTTATTAACAAATGTTTGAGTTCCTGTTGTTTCATAACGTGTGCTAGCTACTGTGGGAAATAAAACATACAGCAATTTCTGCCTGCCAATAATCACAGACTCTACCAGGAGATAAATGGATATGTGTAACCAGGTGAGGTAGCAATAGGAGGATTTTAAGATGTAAGTACAGAGCTAGTATTCTCAAGATTCTAAAAATGGACTGGTATCATGAGAAACCTCTTAATAAATTGTCACAGTGGCATGCCTGTGTATAGGAGAGGCCAGCGTTAAGAGCAGACTGGGTTGAAGGGAGGGGCGTGTCTTTAAATCCTGGCCCTAGAGAATTTAGAAGAATCTTTCCAGTCTTTTGAAAAATCAACTACAAGTATAGAGACAATAAGTAATTTATATTTCTATCTGTTGTGTATATAATCATCTCCTTAGAGTGCCAAACAACTGCTAGTGTCTGAATAACATGTTTTTCAAAAGAAATATTTTGTTTGCGAGTACCAACAGTCTTAGTAACTTTCTTATCCCTCTTATGTGCTGAGTGCAGTCGGAGGAAGAGGAATTGGAGTTGGTGAGTGTGGGTTTCCACTTGAAGGAAGTTGAAAAAGATGTAGAAAGTACTAATTCTTTTAAACATTTTTATCTAACCGGTGTTCCCTTTGTCACATAAGTTTTCTTTTTATTAAATACTATTCAAATGCTTAGAATAACCAATGCAATCTACTGGAACTTTAGACTCTAGTTTTTCTGTTTATAATTATATATGTTGATCCATTTCATTTTTTGGAGAGAACATTGTAATAGAGCCTTTACAAAGGCTCTGTCCATGAGCATAGGACACTTGTTAAAGATTTTTTAAAGAAAAGATACAAAATACCTTATATAGCTCTCCAAATTATTAAAATATTTTTAGAGAATGACCTCACTCTCGAAGTTCCTCAGATTGTAACACACGATCTTGTGTTATTTCTCCTTCTTTCAAAAAGATTACATCATTTTTGGTGAGGTCACCTTTTTCAGAGTTGGAATTATTTCATCCTGCATGAGACAGTCTGAACCACAAGGGGGTTCCCTGTTTACTAAAAGGAATGTCTGTAATTGAACGTGTACAGATTTACTTTTCTATCAGACGATATGCAGTTCTTAAAAGCAGCTATTATATTTTCCCCCAAAGCAAATGTTTTTTGTTGTCTTTTCCTCTAGAAAATAAACTTGACTAAAAATAACTTGTAATTGAGCTATTACTTTGGGAACTGAAACCCAAACTTCACAGAAGTAGTCCTATGAATTCAAAGTCAGCTGCTAATTAAAGGACTTTAAGGGGAGTGAAAACTTGAAAGTGCTCAGTTTTTAGCGTGGATAAGGGATAAGAGTGCATGAAAGCATGGTGGGGGGAAAGCATCCGTTGATTTTAGTTACATTTTATTAAATGTTTATGCATGCTGGTGTGTTTTGCACAATTTGTTTTCTTTTCAAATAGGGTTATACTCTTTTTAAAATACAGGATTGTTCTTTAATTAGTTTTATGATTGTTCTTACAGTTTTGGATATAGTTTTTTATTGGTTGACTGAAATATACTAGTCCGCTGTAAATGTGGTGTTGTATTACATGTTATGAATATCTTCTGAGGAAATACTTAATGATACCACAGTGATTAGCAAATGGAAGTTTATAATTCAAGCTAAAATAATTAGATTAGACCTCACTGTTTACCCTAAAGAAGGTGTTGTGAATCTCGTGACTTGTCTGGTGCTATGTTGCCCTCTAGTGGTTCGGAAAGTCACTGACTCTCATAGAACTCAGTGCCATTGAGATTAGGAGCTTTGATGAGTAGATGAATAATATTGGAGTCTCATTGTTACCCTCATCTTTGAGGACATGCCAAGCGATTGGCACGGAGATGAAGCCATGAAATGGTCAGGGTCCAGGCAAAACCATCTCGTACTGTATTCTTTCACCTAGGGATTTGACTTTTGAAGTTCCAGACCAGATATGAAAGAACAAATTAATTCCAAAGTAGATCCCTATCTCACAAATTTATTAAATTTATTTACTTGATGCCAAGACTAAAACATATTCCCAGTTGTCTTATGTTGACTTGCCACATTCCTCAAAGTACATCTGTAATTATGGAATTTCATAGATAAATATCCAAGGCTTTGAAGACTTAAAATCTAGAAATCATAAAAATAAATATTACTAAGAAAAAAAATACATCTAAGAACTGTAAACATTATTCATATTCTTTAAAAAATAAGCTAAATTCCCTAAAACTTAATTCAAAATACAGAGCCTTGTGTGTTAGACCAAAATATAATCACAAAGAATCTTTAGAAAGTTGTTCACGTTGGTTTGAGCTCTAAAATGTAATCGTGGATGACTCTGATCCAAAGTGAGCAAGGGCAGGTGCCCTGGGGCCTGCACTACAGCCTGTACTGGTGAGAGCCAGCCACAGAGATTCCTTTAGAAGTCTTGCAGTTCTAGAACAGCTTTGCTTCATGACAGCTCCAGCAGAATAGCCCTGGATCAGAAAGAATAACAATATTTATCTATTTTTTTTTTCACCAATTATGTAGAAATTTGGCGACAGGGTTTTTTGGGACAGTAATTTAGGAATATTATATCGGTGTAGTACTTCAGTTACGCAAGCATTTCCAACATGTTACCTCATTTGATTCTCCCAGTAGCATTGCAAGGCAGGCAGGCCAGAATAGCTATCTCCTCTACTTGACAGTGAAGAGGTTCAGAGAGGTTAGATGATTTTCCCAGTGCTTAGCAAATGGTGGATCTAGGACAAAAACTCAGGCAGTACATCCACATACTGCATGGTCTTTCTAACATCCTCTAACTTAGGGTAGAAAATACAAACTGAGGTCTGGAAATAAACTGAGGCCTGGATCCTCATCATATGGTCAGTTTTTAAGTGTCTAGATTTAGCCAAAGGCCTTTATCTGATGTACCCTTCTGAAAATGGTGATAGAGAAAACTGAATCACATTCTTTCTTTTTCTGATCTCAAGGACACTGAATTATACTTTTACTGATATGGTTCAGACCCCTGAATTTCAGTTATCAGGCTGTCATCTCATTTAAAAAAAAAAAAGTTGGAATTGTGCTTTGGCCTCCCTGTGTGCTAATGACACATGGTCTGTTGTGTCCCTCTGAGCATTGATTTTGAAAAATGTTGCCTTAAGCCACTAAGATGAGAAACTGGTTCTAACCCACTCCTACACATAGAGGACAATGGCTATCTTAAACTAACTAGATTATTTAATAGTTGACTTTTCTATTCATTCCCAGCATGGGTAGGATGCTACATACATGTATTCATATGGCAAGCATTTCATGTCACTCCATCCACAGCCCTATCAGCAGTTCTTTTTCAAAAGCTCTCTGCTCAAAGCCTTTCCTTTCAGAAAGCCAGGAGATTGTGAAGGGATATATATCTAAATCTACTGTTAAAAAATAGGTCACCCACAGGATCAGAGGGAAAGAAATAAGAATACAAGCTGCACTCAATAAGCCATGACTTTAAACCATGTTAACACATAAATGCTGCAAAGAAAAGTCTGTGCTCATAGACTTACAATCCTTATAAACACAAATGACCTTTGCTATCATCAGGTATTTAAAACGTATGCATATTTCATTTGTGATAGCCTGAGAGTATTTGTAGTGGCATCAAGTCCTCGTTTATGCTAACACACAGAAGTGTCATTGCCCATAATATAAGTTTTATTTTAAGGCTGTGTCTCTGACATTAATAAACTATTTTTAAAAAGGAAAAATGAATAATTAATGTAAAAATATGTCCTTTAAAATTAAATAGTTATTCCCATTAGTATTTTTAAGGTTTTTGCATCATTGCTGCTTCAGAAAATAAAGATATTCATATAAAACTGTGAAAAATGTCACTTTTAAATTGAAAGTTATTTTTAAAATATTAAGTCTAAACACAAATACCACTTAATAACACTTTTTGTTTCTGATCTCTCACAGAATACTCAAAGGATAAGTAGTTCTCAAGCCACTCAGCCTCTTGCCACCCCAGTGGTGTCTGTGACGACCCCAAGCTTGCCCCCACAGGGACTCGTGTACTCCGCGGTGCCGACTGCCTACAACACTGGTGAGCCTGCTCTGGAGGCTTCCAGGGGTTTGAATGCTTTCTGTTTTGTGATCAACATGCACTTCTGTGATTTTTTTTAAAATATTTATTGAAATAAATTATTTCCAGTTTTTAGATTCAAATTTAGACATATTAAACTCATGCTAGCCTTGAAAAAAATTACAAAAAAAACCCCACATTGATAGCAGAATGAGTTGGAAAAGTTATTTCTATTTCTCCGGTGTGAACTTTTACTTACCACTGACAAAAAAACAGTTAGCTGTTATCAAAACGGCGGCATCCATTAAGCCAAGGAGGGTGGTAGCCTGTTGCTTGGGTATTTTCTATTTAGTTTCTCTTTACACACTATCCCACTCTTCCAGGTCTTTGAAATAAGGTGTTTGTCTCCCTGCTGTGTTAACCTGCTTTGGGAAAGACCATGAATCCCTGTGGACCTGAGGCTTGGGCAGGTGTTTAGCCGTGTCTGGCAGGCTGTCCTTTTCTCCCTGGAACCACTAGTTTGGTCTGTGTTTGTGCCTGAGGGGCGGAACAAAGACCTTTGTCATTTCTCCTCCGAGCCAGTCACGTTTTGCCTCTGACAGGAGCTTTTCGCTCATTTACATTTATTTAGACATTTCATCTAAAAACACCCTAGTTCAGGGGTATGTTAGGAACGTTTAAGAACACTTCAGTGATGGAGAGGTGCCTTTAGCCAAGTGGGCTGTATGGAAAATCAGGTTGTGCAGCCAGTTTTGTTGAAATATGCCCATCTGAGGAGAGGCAGAAAACGCATGTGGTTTCACTTTCTTACCAGGTGAGCCGAGCACCTGATGCTTCAAAGGAGGAAGGAAGGAAGGCAGTAGTTGAGTCATACCTTGCCAGTTACTCAGAGACTGCCGTGCAAAGAAGTTATTTTTTTTATGATCCTCAGAAGTGTAGGCTGTGGTAAAGATCATCTGATTTTAGGCTTCAGGGTAAATGCTTTGGCACTGGGTGCCCACTGCTGTCTGGAGATACATGAGGGGCAGAGCAGTTAATACATTTGATTGCCACTTTAATTCTAAGTAGTTCTTTCAAAACAGAAACAACTTTACAAGGTTTTATTGAAAACGAAAGCCTCTTAGGAAATGTCTGTTACTTTTTCCAACAGTCAGTATAAAGGAAATGCCAAAATCCATCAATTGCACACTAGCCTAGAGTCTGTGAATTGTAGCCTGCTATTTGTGTCTTGCACAGAGCAAGGTTCCAGAGTAAAGCCAGGGATTATGTATTCATACCAATTCTATTTCAGTACGTTAATCACCTGCTGTATGAGAAACACTGTGCTAGGGGCATACCTATTCTCCCAAGTTTATTCTAGATAAGAAGACAGGGTATAGCTAAGTTGGTAACTGTGGAAGGGAAGTCCTGAGTTGTAATGGTTATGAGTTTACACCCTTTGAGTTGAGAGGGTAGGGAAAGAGAAAGACCTATCAGCAAAAGTGTTCGGACGAGCATTGGCTGAGAAGATGGAGCTTTCACTGGGTGTCAGCGTTAGATTACAGAGTACCGAACATTTCATTGTGTTTTTCAGTATACTTAGAAATTCCACTCTATTTACTTTTAGAAATGCCATTGGATTAGAAAGAATTTATTTTTTTAAAAAGTCTAGAAGGAATCACCAAAACATGTAAAAATGGAGGCAGACTTTCTTGAAACCATCGATCACTTATCTTCAGCCTCATTCCACCTTTTGACTGACTTTATCTTTGCTGTCTTTCTTAGAGCAACTATTCTGTTTAAGTTTACCATATTATCTTTAACTTTATTTATTTTCCTTTTAAAAACACTTACCCATGTTTTATCTTTCTTTAGTATATTACCTACGGTTCTGTACACATTTGGTGTCAATCAGTAAAGGGATGAATAAATGAGCAACATTTTAAAAAGTAAAACAGTTCTGTGCAAAGGAACCCTATAGACACCCCCTCATGCCTGTGCGTAAGATCAGTCCCAGCTTCACCAACTTAGTCACACATCCACTCAGCGAATGTTTACTGAGCACTTACCATGTGGCGCTATGCCAGGCTCTGGAAATACAGGAATCAACAGTGGAACTTAGTGGGAAATACACAAGACACAGTTCTAGGGATAGGCCATTGCAATTGTGTCAAAGGCTACAGTGCAGCTTAGACATGAAGGAACGTGCATGACTTAGCCAGGTCGAGCAGGGAGAGTGCTCCCAGAGAGGAAGAGCCATGTACAAAGGCTAGAGTCCACAGGAGGGCCAGGGCAGAGTGGGTAGAGTGGAGACTAGAGAGGTAAGTAGGGATTTTCAGGCCATGTCAAGGATTTTGAACATTGTCTGGAGAGCATTGGGAAGCCATAAAAAGATTTTAAGTGGAGTGTCATGATCATACTTGTCTGAAAAAGATCACTTTCTTTATACTGACTGTTGGAAAAAGTAATGGACATTTCCTAAGAGGCTTTCTTTTTCAATGCTTTCATACTTGTCTGAAAAAGATCACTTGGGCTTCAGTGCACATAGGGACAAAAGTGAATGCTAGGAAGCCACGTAAGAGGATACCATAGTGGTCCACACACTGGTTGCTGGTAGCTTAGACTAGTTGGTGGCAGGAGAGATGGTGAGACTCAGGCAGGCTTTAGAGAGAGCAGACAAAACTGACCAGACTTGGTGTGTATTGGTAGGAGTAGCAAGGATGACACCCGCAGGCTTTCGCACAGGCCGCTGGGTGAATGTTGGTGCCAATTACTAAGAGGGGGAGTGTATAAGAGGAGCAGGTTTGAAGGAAAAGGTGAGTCCAGTTTGGGCCCTGTCAGGTTTGAGGTGTTTGCAGAGCTTCCAAGTAGACGTGGCATGTAGGTCATTAAAGAAATCAGAAAAGAGTTGTGGGCTGGAGGGGACACTGGGGGAGGTGTCAGTGTGCTGGGTACCTGCCCCAGCCCTATGGGGCTGGCCGAGCCACCCTTAGAGACATGAAGTGAGAGAAGATAGAGGCAGGACAGAGTCCTGAGCACCAGCCATGCTGCTTCAACCAGTTCCTTTCTGAAAATGTTCATTCACTAGGAAGACCAGCTTCTTTAAACACCTCCCGGAGACATGAGAAAGAAGTGAAAAGTAGAAGAGTTTTTGCCACTTCTCGTTAGAACTAAATGGAAAAGCCAGGTGTTAATGATGAGCTGAAATAACTGCATGTGTGAGTGATACCTAATGTCTTAAGTCGTGGCCGCAGTGACGATGACTGAAGCACTCATATAAAATGGGCTGTGTTCTACTCTAGTGAGACAGAAAGATTCTCATGAACTTGAAATTATTTTGTATGCAGTCAAGGAGCTGTGACAGCCCCTGTACTTTAAACATATGCAATTACTTAACTGTGTAATGATGTATTTAGTGTCTTGTATCACTCAGCATGACACCCATACTTCTCTTCCCCATACTTCATTAAGACCAGCTGATCCAGACTCACTCTGGGTAAGCTCCAATGTTTGTCTTTGTTCCAGAGGGTAGTGGCCAGCATATTTATTTAAAATAACCATTGCATAGGAGCATTCTTTAATGATGACCTTTTATTATTTAAATAATCCTGGGCAACTAAATATAGTAGATCCAATAAACCTCTCAAAAGAAAAAGTTTTTTGGATTTTAGACCCATACGTGTGTTGTTTTGTTGTGAAGTACCTGGCTTCTTACCCTGGGAGCTTGTGCAGCTTCCATTTGAAAAATAGATTCTGTACAGTCCTTCTAATCACATGGAGCAATCTTGTCTGCCTTTGTAGACTACTCACTGACCAGCGCTGACCTGTCGGCCCTGCAAGGCTTCAACTCCCCAGGAATGCTGTCTCTGGGACAGGTGTCGGCCTGGCAGCAGCACCATCTAGGACAAGCAGCCCTCAGCTCTCTTGTGTGAGTAACTAGAAACTCTCCCTTAATCCTTGCTCCTGGCCTACACACTCTCCTTTTCTGTCAGGTACAGTCCTTTGCTCTGTTGACTTTCATCTGAAGAATCCTGCAATGATTCCTTTTTTGGTAGACACAGGTGTTGGGAGAAAGTGTTCTCTTTACATGGCTCTAGATAATAGCTTGGATACTAAGCAAACTAGGCATTTTGTGAAGGGATTCAGGCATCAAGGCTACTCCCACAGGGACATAGTGAATTAGAGAGACTCAACTAATATCTAAGGGGGTCCCCAGGCCCAGATGCCACCCACATGCACCCCCTTTTTATCTACTGACCAATGATTAAGCTCCTGCCGCCACCCCTGCTTCCCAGCACCTGCCTCTGATTCCACTGCAGCCTGCGGGCATCAGGCCCACCTACCATCTTGCCTGTTTTTTGCTTTGGTGAACATCTGTAGAGAGGAGAGAAGGCACATGAGCTGTGCCCTTTGTTTTCTCTCTGGAGGACAGGGGAGGGAAAGTTGGCAGCCAGGAGTCTCATGTATGCACCAGACTCCATGGGATTCATGTGGTTGATCCCAGCCCAGTGCACACACCAAACCTCATTCACAAAGAGAACGTTCCTTATGGGCAGGGTGTGAGGATATAAGTGAAGAGGATTTATGGTGGTGCCCAGATGAGACCAGACATCCCTGCACAGCAGGGAGAAGGAACAGGGCCTTTGTAGAACCAGGATATTAGGCCCATGGAGCAGGTGGAGGAGGGTGTCCTAAAAGAGGGGACAGCATAGCAGACCCTGCTGGCCTCCATGAGGGCTAGCTGCCTTACCACTGCTTAGGGCAGTAGGGACACCTTAGCCTCCTGCCTAGAAAGTCCCCAGAGAACCTGAGCTCAGCAAACCCTTTCCCTACTGCATTCTGAAATAACTCCACAATGTATATTGTTATCAGTAGTCTCTTGAGGAGTTATGTCATGGAAAAAGGAGCAGAGTATCTCAGGGAAATTTCTTTGCCTGCACAGGTGGTTAGCCCTCAGGCCTGTCCTGAGCATACTAAATGAACACACTAGAAATAGCCCTGGAAAAGCAAGTGGAAAGGGCTCGAAGCTCAGACCTGGAGAAAAGCCTGTACGTGTCCTCCTGTACTCCTCTGAGCGAGCTCCTCAGCTTTTCTGCAGTGTTTCCTCATCTGGAACATAAGGATGATAGGATTTGCTCCTTAGAGAATAAGTTACATCCTTATGAAAATAGATGAGATGTGCCTGTCCCAGGGCTAGAGCAGAGGCTGTGGGCAGAATTCAAGTTGCCACACTGTTTCTCTATCTTTTTGGTCCATGCACAGCATTAGGCACTGACACTGTTGGGATACTTTAGCTGAAAAAATACCAAGGGTTTGGGTTAGTAGAACCAAGTAACTTAAGGGCTGAACTGCTGTTTTCTTTTCCTCCCAGGGAGATGGGGTTTCTTTTTGTGTCCCACACAATCTTGGGAAATTCTGACAGGATTTTGGACCCTGGGCTCTTTTCAGTCAGGCAGTGTCTGTAATATCATTCAACTTACGCAGATGCGCTCACACATCATCTAACATCTCTCTTTTTTCCCTTCAGCGCTGGAGGGCAGTTATCTCAGGGTTCGAATTTATCCATTAATACCAACCAAAACATCAACATTAAGTCAGAACCAATTTCACCTCCCCGGGATCGAATGACCCCATCGGGCTTCCAGCAGCAGCAGCAGCCCCAACCCCCGCAGCCCCAGCCCCAGCCCCGGCAGGAAATGGGGCGCTCCCCTGTGGACAGTCTGAGCAGCTCCAGTAGCTCGTACGATGGCAGTGACCGAGAGGATCCACGGGGCGACTTCCATTCTCCAATTGTGCTTGGCCGACCCCCAAACACGGAGGACAGAGAAAGCCCTTCTGTAAAGCGAATGAGGATGGACGCATGGGTGACCTAAGGCTTCCAGGCTGATGTTTGTACTTTGAGTTACTGCAGTGAACTGCCCTACATATCTAAATCGGTGAATAAGGACATGAGTTAAATATATTTATATGTACATACATACATATATATATCCCTTTACATATATATGTATGTGGGTGTGAGTGTGTGTGTATGTGTGGGTGTGTGTTGCATACACAGAATCAGGCACTTACCTGCAAACTTGTAGGTCTGCAGATGTGCGTCCCATGGCAGACAAAGCACCCTGTAGGCACAGAGCAGTCTGGCACTTCCTTGGACTACTTATTTCATAAGATAACCAGTTTTTGCAGAGAAATGTGTACCCATATATAATTCTCCCACAATAGCTTGCAGAAACCTAGAGGGCCCCCTACTTGTTTTATTTAACTGTGCGGTGACTGTAGTTACTTAAGAAAAATGCTTTGTAGAACAGAGCAGTAGAAAAGCAGGAACCAAGAAAGCAATACTGTACATAAAATGTCATTTATATTAATTACCCAACCTGGCATGGGTCTTCTGTTGCAAAGGGGTGCATGGGAAAGGGCTGTTGATACTAAAAAACAAAAAAAACAAAACAAAAGCCCCACACATAACTGTTTTGCACGTGCAAAAATGTATTGGGTCAAGAAGTGATCTTTAGCTAATAAAAAAGAGAGAGAATAGAAAACACGCATGAGATATTCAGAAAATACTAGCCTAGAAATATAGAGCATTAACAAAGTAAAATTAATATATTAAGTTATAATTGGAATATGTCAGAAGTTTCTTTTTACATTCATATCTTAAAAATTAAAGAAACTGATTTTAGCTCATGTATATTTTATATGAAAGAAAACATCCTTATGAATTGATGACTTATATATAAAATTATATTCACTACTTTTGAACACATTCTGCTATGAATTATTTATATAAGCCAAAGCTATATGTTGTAACTTTTTTTTTAGAGAATAGCTTTATCTTGGTTTAACTTTTTAGTTTTATTTTAAGAGGGGAAAAAAACAAACAAAAATATCTTGCAAGCAGAACCTTGGAAAAAAAAAGCCATGAACACTTATTATTCTATATGTAAATTAAAAGTTGAGCCAAACTCTTTGTGTATATAGCATCTTAAATATATTATCACCTTTGATGTAAGTACCTATGTATTGTATGGTCACCAGATTAAAAAGTATATTTTTGTGGATTGCCGCCAATTTGGGGGGAAAGGCGAGGTCCTTATTAAGTAGAGTATTCACTGTTTAATATTTACTATTTTGTTAAATATATACTGTACTTTGGATTTTAATTATTAGCCCAGTTTTTTCAGAGGATTGTATAAAGGGGTTTCTCCCCTCACTGGTGGTGAATGTGTGATGTTACATTGTAATCTTTGTGCTGTATGGGTTGAGCATCATTATATATTTTATATGTGTACATAAATAGCAAAGTGGCAAAAAATTGGTGTTAAGTTCATCCTGCATAAATATAAAATGTGTTGTAACAGATTTTATAAGGCATTATTTAAAACTTGCCTTTTGTGAGGAAAATAATATAGTAGAAAAAGCTGACCTAATTTAATTAATATTAGAGAAAATGGCAAAATAGTAGATGAGCACAAAGGTTTTATAAGTGGTAAATGATTAGGAAAAAGTATTCATGGAGAAAGGGATCTTTTTTCCTTGACCCTCTGAAAATAGAATGACGCAGCTGGTTACAAAGTACTACCATGATCAACTATTCTATGCATTGAAATGACACTTTGGTGCAGGGGTGGAGGGGAGAAATTCCCTTACGGTGCAGATCCTTGTCATGACTCCTGCCGTTCTAATAGAAATTAGTGAGTACCGCCCTCAGCTTGGATTTTGAACAAGGCCTTATTCTTACAGGAAGACAGTTTATTGGTATGGCAAGTTCATCTGTTTGCTGGGCTTGTGCCATGAACAAAATTCAAAGTCCTGTATATCTTTCATCATAGATTTTTAAATACTCCTTTTCCTGAGAAACTCAAAGTAAGGGTTTAAAAATTGCTGCTATTTTATATTTTAAACTTAACATTGAGCAGCTGCCTACAACTTTTACATTTTGTGTTCCCCTCTAAATTATGTTCCTTCGGACATTTTCCTCATATGCTGTTTGTGACAAATCATCAGCCAGATTTCCTGACTGACACACAGGTATTAGGTACAAGATAAGCCTGCGGCATTCACAGGCTGCAAAATGGAGGTTCTGTTTTAATGGCAGTTTGGGGAGCAACTTTTGATAGAGGCCAAAAAGGGAAGGGTGATATGCTGTCTCCTCCCTTCACTATAGACATTGGCTCTTATTCAGAAAGGGTTAGTTTTTCTTTTACAATGTACTGATTTTACTGAACTACTTACAGCCACATTTCTTCATGAGGTCACACTTAGACAGTCTCCCAACACTGAATTTCCAAGATAATCCTTACCACTTTGTAAACCATTTATAGCTTTGAAAGTGTTAAGTGATTCTTTCATTATTATTTATGCATGTTCATGAACTTCTGCTGTACATTGGAATAGGAGTTAACACATTCACATTTACTGTCTATTTTCTTGTGTGCCTTATGAGATGGCTTTTCTGACTGTATCTCAATAGTCTTTCTTTCTATGCAGGTTTATAATCAGTACAACTACTGTTTTCTAAAATAATATTACACAAGGCTCGGAGTTTGTATTTCAATTACAATGACCAAGTAACAATGTATTCCATTTTTGGGAACTGAATATTTGACTGTTAACCTTCT
The DNA here is from genome assembly GCA_963574885.1 of Lepilemur ruficaudatus. Taxonomy (NCBI): domain Eukaryota; kingdom Metazoa; phylum Chordata; class Mammalia; order Primates; family Lepilemuridae; genus Lepilemur; species Lepilemur ruficaudatus. Next base: position 9,333 of record CAUYRT010067006.1, on the reverse strand, counting down.
GCCCATATGCCCAGTGTGATCTGGAGCATATGGACTCGACAGACATCCCTCACCCAGACACCCGTGTGTGAACACATCCACATCCACATCTCTGGGTGGAAACCAGCCTAGAGTGGGGAAGACACTAATGGTGTTACTTTAGAACTGACTTTTCTTACCCTTTTAGACTCATGTGTTTTGTATGAGACACCATTGCAAAAAAATTTTATCCCTTCAGAGATATTTTATTACTAAAATACAAAAACAAAAAAAGCTTAGAGTTAATTGCACTGGTTAAAGTACGGTTTCCAACGGCTGTTCTTCCTTCCATACTCTAACTGGTACTACACTGAGAGTGAAAGTCACCATTGTGTGTACACAGAGGGTCCCAATCAAAACTCCATCTTTTGAGCCCTAATTATGTCCATTGTGTTATAGACTAAATCAGGGGTTTGTTCTAAAAGAACAATACATGTTTTACCATTTCCTTTAAATATAAGGACAACTAATAATGCATTAACATGATTTCTGTATTAACCATCATGCGCACAAGAAATACATAGTAAATAAGGAACCTGAAAACTCCTGGCATTGGATCATAAGAAGCTAGATGATTAGAATGTGAAAAAGATTTTACAAATGTAAAACTTCTATTTCTCTGTAGAAACTTTCTTCACTTTGCTGTGCAAGAAGACACTGCTTTGCTATATTTAAAATGGCTTTTTTAAAAGAGATTTATGTATTTGGTAAATGTTTGTAGTCAACAGTTCACACAAGAAGCTGTACACGGTTTGATCATGTAAAACCGTTTGGCGGCACAAGCTGGACTTTGTTGCCATCCTTGAGATGAACCTTTTAAGAAAAATAAGTTAATCTCAATTTTTCCCTGAATGTGTTGTTTTTCTTCATTATACAATAAATATTATAGTGAACTTTTTATCAAATGGTTAAGACAATGCTAGAGGTTGTTGTAAACTGTTTGTCTCCTGCACTCCCTCCAGTAAAGACGGCCTGGCTCTTACTGCGCATCCAGACTCTGTCATGTTTGCCTGGGCAAAGAGTAAGGCGCTGGCTTTGCCACCAGGCAGCCCTCCCCTGCAGCCCTCTCCTTTCCACGGTACTTCCACTAAGACCTTTTCCACCTGCACAGCTCTTTCCTCAGGTTGTGTTCCTTCTGGAACCTCTGGGTGCCACACTAGCCGCCCCGCATGCGAGCCCAGGGCCATTAGGAAGCAGCCGGCGGCGCCGTGTCCGGCCTGGCTGCTCTGCGCACACTGGTGTGGATCGGCGGGATCCATTCCGGCTCCAGTAACTGCTTCTCACAGAAGATGCACCGAAGTGTGTTGGAGAGGTGGGTATTGTTAGAACTTATCGTCATTAACTACCATTAGATTCTCTTGCTTTCTAGAGTGTGGGGTGTGAAATGATTTGTTTTGCCCAAAATGCATATATTCTGCTGAGCCAGAGGCAGCAGAAGACAGATTTCCTGGAATGAATTGAGTTTTATTTTCAAAAATGATGGGTGTGTGTCCCAGTATGCTGGTAAGTACTTCTTAGTGGTCCATCTCCCTTCATCATAATTCAGCTAGGAAATGAAAAATCTTCAACTTGCAGTGGAAAATGTTCTCTTCCTCTCATGTGCCTTCTAAGCCAGCTTCTAGCTAAGCAGATTCTTGGTGTCAAATTAAAAACTAAATTTTTGTGCTGGCTACAGTGAGGCTCTTATTAGCAGGTTTTGAAAGCTGGTTGAGTCCTGTGGCTAAAAATACTCTAATCACAGCTGCAGCTACTTAAAATCAATTCATTGCGATTTCCTAGTTAGCTCCCACGGTGCCTTGCTCTAGACGTTATCCTGTTTTTAAGCTGATTCTGTGACTGGCATCAGCCAAGAGAATGATTTTCAGTCAGAGCCCTGTGCCAGCTGCATAGCTGCAGCCGGTTCCCTCTGCCTATCCCATGCTCACAAGGGCCCCGGGACCCACTAGCTGTAAAACTGAGGGCAACAGGAGTGTTTCTTCCCATCTTCCACAAGGGTTAGGAGGTTTCAAACGGGGTTGCAACACTGCAGAGAGAGTGGCTTCTCAGGCTGAGTGGACTGGTGTCCTCACCCAGCAGAGGTACTGACCCCCAGCTGTCACAGTTTGGGCTGAGGACCCGCTCTTCCCAGGCAGCCCAGCCAACAACTGCATGTTGCTGGGAGATGAACCGTTGACGCTCCTAACTGCATCTCAGTGTTGCTTCCCAGAGGACCCAGACTGACGGGGCCAGCGCTTCACTCTAGTCACTTTCTCACCAATCCTCCGCCTGCTTTGTGTCTCACCAAAGCAGAACACAGCTATATAATACCCCCCTCCCATTACACTTTATTTTGAACTAAATTTTGACTTACAGAAAAGTTGAAAATAATACAATTTCCATATAGCCCTCATCTGGCTTTCCCTAATGTTAACATTAACATAACCATAGTACAAGTAAGGGAACCAAGAAACTAACATTGGTATGATACTATTATCTAAATACCTTATTTGAATTTCATCATTTTCTCCACTCACGTCTGTGTCTGTTCTAGGATCCAAACCAAGATCCCACGTTGCCTTTTTTACTTATTTCCTTCCCTATCTTTCATGGCCTTTGAGTTATTTTGTCTGGTGTCCCTCAGTGGGAATTTGGTGTTCTCTCGTGATTGGAATGAGGCTCTGCAGAGGTGATTGCCCTGCTTTGCGCAACGTGGAGTGGATAATGTTGACCTTGATCACTTACTTAAGTGGTTTCTACTGGGTTTCTCCACTGTAAAGTTACTGTCTTTCCCTTTGTAATTGATAAGTAGCTTGAGGGAGATACCTTGAGACACTGTAGGTTTCTCCTCGTACTTTTACCTTCTAATTTAGCATCTTGTCTGCAACAGTTATTACTGTGGTAGCTGCCTGTTTTCTTCATTTATTAATTTGAATTCTTAAGGAACAGCTATCCTTTCTTATTTATTTAATTGATTATAGCATTATGAACCCATAGATACCTCTTTTTTTCTATGGGTTATAATCTAATACTATTGTTATTTTATGGTTGGCTGTTAGGAGCTCTGTCAGGGGGGTTCCCGTGTTCCTTGGACAACCCCAAGCCCCCTTTTTAGCCTTTCCTTTCTGGCACCGTGAGATGTTCCATGGTTATTCTGTATTTTCTCTGTCCCAGTACTGGGTCAACCACTTTTTTAAGATTCCTGGTTCCTTTAATTGGAGAATGGTATTTTGAAACTAAGATCTGGGTACTAGATGTGCTCATTGCTACTAGGGTGTCACTGCTTTTAGGCCCTCTCTGCAAACGCAGCCAGGAAGTACATGTAAGTATGCTCACTCACACATAGACATACATCCCTGTCCATGTTCCACTGCTAGTTGTCTAAACATACGTATAAAAAGCCGTAAGTTGGGGCCCCAGTCTCTTCTGGCTTTTAAGACAATCACTGCAACAACAAAAGTAAATAAATGGGACCTAATCAAACTAAAAAGCTTCTACACAGCCAAGGAAACTATCACAAGACAGACAGTCTACAGAATGGGAGAAAATATTCGCATGCTACACATCTGATAAAGGGCTGATAACTAGAATCTATATAGAACCCAGGAAAATCAGCAAGAAAAAAATTAACCCTGTCACAAAGTGGGCAAAGGACGTGAACAGAAAGTTTTAAAAAGGAGATAGACTACTGGCCAAAAAACATAAGAAAAAATGCTCAACATCTCTAATCAGAGAAATGGTAATCAAAACTACAATGAGATATCACTTAATTCCAGTGAGAATGGCGTTTATCAAAAAGTCCCAAAACGATAAATGTTGGCATGGATGTGGAGAGATAGGAACACTCATACACTGCTGGTGGGACCACAAACTGGTACAACCTCTGCGGAAAGTAATACGGAGATACCTCAGAGAGCTACAAGTAGAGCTACCATTTGATCCAACAATCCCAATACTGGGCATCTACTCAAAGGAAAAAAAGACATTCTATAAAAAAAGACATCTGCACTCAGATGGCAGCACAAGTCACAATTGCAAAGATGTGGAAACAACCCAAGTGCCCATGAATACATGAGTGGATTAATAAAATATGCTATATGTATACCATGGAGTTCTCAGCAACAAAAAACAGGAGATCTGGCCCCTCTTGTATTATCCTGGTTAGAGCTGGAACCCATTCTACTAAGTGAAGTATCCCAAGAATGGAAAAACAAGCACCACATGTACTCACCATCAAATTGATATTAACTGATGAACACTTAAGTGCACATACAGTAGTACTATTCATCGGGTGTCAGGCAGATGGGGGGGTATATTTGTACCTAATGGGTGCAGTGCACACCATCTGGGGGATGGACATGCTTGAAGCTCTGACTCAGGTGGGGCAAAAGCACTATATGTAACCTAAACATTTGTACCCCTGTAATATGCTGAAATAAAACAAATTTAAGAATAAATTAAAAGCTGCAAGTTTATACTAATGCTTCAGATTCCAATTCTGTAACACAGGGTTCATTTTAGCCTTTCCTTATTTGTAACTTTTTTCTCCTATGGTAAGAAACCCAGCTCTCATTAGCTACAATCTTTTTACTTAATCATCCAGTTATAGTGTACACATAAAGTAGTTTCAGAATTGGCCCACCTGTGTGAGGAACACACACACACTGACTAGCTTAGAGCATTTATGTAGCTTTTTGTTGTTGCCTTTGGCCTTACATTACCCAGTTAAGACATTGTTTTCCAAGTTTAGTTTTAGTTCCCAGTCTGCTTCAGTGTGGTTATCTTATTCATTCGTAGTGAAGTTAGGTTCATTTGTTTGTGTTTTTATTCCATTTTGGACACCCTTCCCCCATCCTAGTTGTCTTTAATTGTTTATGTTGGGTGTATGAATGGTATCTGCAATATTACTGTGTTCTAAAAGCTGTACAAAAAGATTCTCAGAGAAATGTCACTCTTCACCGCTATCCCATTCCCATCCTCCACCACTCCCACCGGTTCCATATAGATAACAAATCCCTTTAGTGTCTGGTTTGGTTTAGTCCTTTCTGTATTTCTTTTGCACAACTCAGCAGCTTTGTTTTTTTCACTTAATAGTATTATCTGAAAAATCACTCTGTAGAGTGATCCATTCATAGAAACTGTCATCATTCTCTCCTATAGTACTCCATGATATTGATGTACCACAGTTTACTAAACCATGAATAGGCATTTAGGTTGTTTCCAATATTTTGGAATCATCAATGAATAACTTTATGCGTATGTATTTTAGTATTATTAGGAATGTTATCTTCTGGGTAGATTCCTAAGAGTGGGATTACTAAGTTCACGTGTAGTTTTGCAAGGTATTGCCAAATTTGCCCCCAGAGGACTTGCATCTGTTTGCATGTGCTCAGCAATGTATGAGATATACTTGCTTTCCCACATCCCTGCCACTAGACTGTGCTGTCATATTTTTTATTTTTTTCAGTCTGATATGTGAGAAGTTACATCTCAATGTTTTAATTTGCCTTTCTCTATTAGTGAATTTGAACATTTTTTCATATGTTTGAGGGCCATTTTAATCTCTTTCATGTGTGTGTGAAATTCTGTTCATGTCTTTTTCCCATTTATCTATTGGGTTTTTGGTCTTTATCCCTCAGCTTTTGAGAGTTATCTTTATATTAGGGATATTAATCCTAAAGTCTATGTGCTATGGATATCTCCTCCCAGCTTGTCAGTTGTCTTTTGACTGCGTGGTGCTTTTATCATGAAAAATGTTATTATTTTTATGGAATCAAATTTATCAATCTTTTCTTGCCTGTGGATTTCGAGTTATGTTTAGAAATCCTTTCCCTACACCAAGGTTAGAGAGGAATTCACCCATGTTTTCTTGTACTAGTATGGTTCCATCTCTTACTTTAGATTGCTGATCCATTTGCAGTTTATTCTTATGTGTGGATCTAACTTTAAGTTTTTACAAAAGGCTCTCTACTTGTCCCAGTACCATTTGTTAAAAAGTCCATCTTTATCCCATTGATTTGAGATGCCACGTTTGTCATATACTAAGTTTCCTTATGTATTTGGGTCTAATTCTGGACTTCCTGTTTTTATTCCCCAAGACCAAAAATTTTAAATGGTTCTCACCACCACCTAGAAATACAACTACAACTCACTAATATGCTGGCTTCCTCACTTTTTAAAATATTTCAAAATATTATGGGGGTACAAAAGTTTTTGGTTACATGGATCACTGTTGTAATGCTTGAGTCATGGCTATAAGTGTGCCCATCCCCAAATAGTATTCATTGTAGGTTTTCGCCCATCCCCTCCTCCTTCCCCTCTGCTTGATTTCCAATGACTTTTACTTCCTTCTGTGTGCACATGTATGCTCATTAGTTAGTTCCAATTTAATAGTGGGTACATGTGCTGTTTGTTTTTCCATTCTTTAGATACTTAGGATAATAATCTCCAGTTCCATCCAAATTGTTGCAAAAGGCATTAATTCATCCTTTTTATGGCTGAGTAATACTCCATAGTGTGCATATACCACATTTTGTTATTCCATGAATTGATGGGCACTTGGGTTGATTCCACATCTTTATAGTTGTGAATTGTTCTGCAATAAACCTTCGAGTGCAGGTGTCTTTTTGATAAAATGACTTTTTTACCTTTGGGTAGATACCCAGTAGTGGGATTGTTGGATCAAATGGTAGGTCTACTTTCAGTTCTTTGAGGAATCTCCATACTGTCCATAGGGGCTGTACTAATTTGCAGTCCTACCAAAGCTTCTTCACTTTCTGACAACTATTTTACTCTATCTCCTCTCTATTCAAACCTCCAAGACTACTTCCTCTCACGTTTTTCCATTGAGGAAATAGATGCCATCAACTGAGACCTACCTAATCTTCCCACCATGATATCCAGTAATCTGCCTGCATCTGTACCCACACACTCTGCCTTCCCTCCAGGCACTATCAACAGACTGTGCCTCTATCTAAGTCCAAGCCTTCCATGTTGTATACTGGATCCCATCACCTCTCTCCTCAAGGTCTCCACTCCTGCAATTATCCCTGCTCTCTGGCAGCATCAATTTCTCCCTCTCTTCTAGAGCCTTCCCATGGGCATAAAAACATGCTTCTCTATCACCCATTTTGAAAACAAACCAAAACAACAAAACCACTGCTATCCCCTTTGCCTATCTGTGACACTAGTGCTCATATGAAGACCACCAAATCTCTTCCAGTTTACCTCAGGGTGCTGTATATACTTGATTATTTTCTATGTGTGGTGTATCCTGAAAAGATGGAAAGCACTGACCTGCAGAGAGAGCAAGAATAAAGACAGGTGCTGAAGTTGTCAGTGGAAGAGAAGCGAGAGACCAGGAGGTCTGTCGATGTTACAACAACGGAGTGTAGCAGGCACTAAAAACACGTGCTTCAAAGAAACAGGAGGATCTAGGGAGGAACGATGATCTCAAAGTGGCAATAAGGAACAAGGATAACACTGCCACTTCCTGGACTACTGGCACATGGGCTGTCCTTCCTTTCCAACTAGTAAGCTGAGATGACACTCAAAAACAGGGTGCCTAGCACTTGACACAGGGAGACTGTAATAATGTTTATTGAGCTAAGTCAACTTCACACCTCCAGAGCAACTGTCTCACAGCGTACAGAATTTAGTAGGCTCATTCTCAAGACCTTCCAAGAAAATCTGCCTCTTCTGACTTCCCTATCCCATGATCCAGTCTAGGCTTACAAGCTCAAGAGTCCACCGAAAGGCCTATTGCCTTGGCTCTGCCTCTAACAAGTCTTGCCCTCTCAGGCTACCGTTTTGGCTGCTCCTCCCCTGACTCTGACCTATGAACTTCTGCTTCTGGCTGTAATAGAATAACGGGGACCAGATGTATTCTTTCACCTCAAACAAAGAATCATACAAACGACAGGAGACTGTGGACAGTGATCTCCAAGAGGAAGAGAAAACAGGTGAAACTGATGAGTGCCCCAGCTAACTGGAGGATTTCCAGACCACAGCACAGAGCCTAGTGGTCTTTCTGAGTTGAGGACAAGGAGTTCAAGAGAGCCAAGGCATTTAGAATTTGTGGGAGCACAGTACTGAAGAGGGGGAAACAGAGATCCCCATGTTTTTGGCTGAGGACTGGTCTGTACCTGCTTGTGAAGAAATCAGGAAAAGAATGAAGAGAAAAAAGTAGAAAGTTCCCAGAGCTTACCCACGGCCAGGAATAATCTGTGTTTCCACCAGACAGAGTGGTGCAACCTCCTAACACACAGCATTGGTAGAATCTTCAAAAGGGTATTACCATACTAGCAGGGCTGAATTAGCCCTACACTAAAGGCTTCTCTGGACCTTCTCTAATACAGCTTTAAAAGCGAGCCTCAAAAGGATCAAACTGATTCCAAGTAACCATGCCCCAGAACAAAGCACAAAAATATTTAAAGGAAGACAACAAAATCTAACATACGACAGCATAAAATTTACTATGTCTAGCATCCAACCAAAAATTACCAGACATTCATAAAAACAAGAAGATACAACCCATAACCAGGGGAAGAAAATCAACAAATAACCCAGAATGATGCAAATGATAAAACTAGCAGATAAGGATGTTAAAACAGCTATTATAAATATATTCCATATGTTTGAGAATATATAGGCACAATGATGAAAGAAATGGAAGATATAAAAAAAAAGACTCAAATAGAACTTCTAAAGATTAGAAATACCTGTAATGAAAGATGCACTGAATGGGATTAAGAGTAAATTAGACACTGCGAAGGAAACCAACAGTAGAAACTCTCCAAAATAAAACAGGAAGACAATAAAAAAATGAATAAAACATAAATGAGCTATGGGATGACCTCGAATGGTCCAATATATCTGTAATTGAAGGGGAATACTGAGGAAAAATTTCTTTCAAAGAAATAATGGCTGAAATTTTTCCAGGTTAGATGAAACTATATCAACCTACAGATCCAAGAAACTTAATGAGACCCAAACAGAAGAATTATGAAAATAACCACACCAAGGCTCATTGTAATCAAATTGCAAATTCTGATCTGCATCACTGTCCTCTGTTTTCTTAGAGTCTGTATCTGACTTTCTGGCATCCGTTCATCTCAGGGCCATTTGTATTAACTGTTTTTTCTTATTTTCTGTATTCTTGATGCTCTGGCACATGGTCTTGTTGACTTTTTTTTTTTGTGTGCTAGAACCATTTTAATATAATTATACATATCTGCCAAATCCAGGAAGAAAAGGTTTATGCATATATAACTTTTCCAGTTAACATCTGCAAGCATAAACGACAATGATCTCACTTTAATAATTCATCAGGGTCAGAGC